>PVKN010039137.1:0-10934 GCA_004027915.1 Capromys pilorides | reverse complement strand
CATGATATGTTCTTACAGGGGTTTGCTGGCCCCTTTAAAAAGAATGTTCCTATATTCCTTGGAGAAAATGGATGTCATGTGTCATATGATGCTGAAGATTTGAAATAGATGTTTTAGTAAAGGCATGAATGTCTCATCACAGTAAATATTCAAAAAAAAGTGTAACTTTTAAGAGTGGTAATGCTTTCATGTGGGATTAAAATGAAGTTTTTAAGTCATTTTCTATTTCTATACATCTATGAGTCTGTGAATTTCAGAAATATTCCTCTAAAATTTGCATTCTTGAATAGGACTTCTCTTGCAGTGTGAGATAAGAGAAACATAACTCCTAAACTCCTAGATGCCAGGTGGGCTAGATCTGTCCGCCCTGAAATCCCCAAAGAATGAATTCTAAAGAACAATGAGATTAAGAGTAAGAAAGATTGATTAGGAAAGAGCCCCTAAAGAAAAGAAAGTGTCTCAAATAGGTTGCCAAAGAGCACATTTCTCCAAGAAGGTTTTGTAGAAAAAGTTCCCAATGTTTGTCCAATGTGAGTCACACTGTAATCAGCCAATAGGATTACAGGTACCGCTGCTTAGTGAGTACTGATCCAGCAGGGAGGTGTGCCACAGAACAAGGGCACAGAGAAGAAACAGAGGGTCTTTCGAGAAGAGATTGGGCCAGACACCCTGGTCACTCAGCTGGGCGGTGGATGTGTATCTGGATTTCACTGGACCAGGAGATAACGATTATAGTAAACGTCAAGCTATTGTTTATCCCCCAGAAAATATGTAGGCCTGGTCACTGGATCTTCTTCTTGAGGTGTAACCTGATGGTTTTCCAGCCAGTTTTTCTGTGTGTGTGTGCGTGTTTTACTATTACAAAAGCTTATTTAATGAAAATTTAATATACAAAAATGTGTATGACCCAGCCTTCAGTCAGTGAGAGGAGGAGGGGCATGAATTTTCTTTAGGCCCGTTCCAAGGCTTCTGGCACAATGACACGATCTCCCCCTATCCACCATGCCAGCGCTGTTCTGTTGCCTGCTAGCTGCTGTCTCCACACATTCATCTATCACAAGATCCATAAAAGGGTCGAATCCTCACAATATTCCTTGGGCATGTCTGCCACCACTCAGTTTCAACGATAACTTCTTGTGCATACATTTTTCAGCTCAAGAGGGTGAAGTTTGCTCATCTTGTCTAGTCAGTGGGCTCGGGGGTCTTTTGAGAGCTTTGCACTGACCCCACTGAGAGACCACATCTGTCAGTCTGCTGACTAATTTCTACTACATTAGCTGCCTATCATAGTGTGATGCTTTTACTTTTGCTATACTTGAAATCCAAAACAAGATTCTAATTAATGTGTGGATCTGGTCTGTAATCATTTTAGAAACTATGTTCAACCTAGTGTAGAACATTCCTTACTGCTCTTAGAGGGTGATTAATAATTTTTTAATATATATATTTTTTGTATTTTAGGAAAGGTTCTACAGGGTGTTCAGGGTCTCACTACTAGACTGGACTCATAGTGATCCACCTGTTTACAGCCTCTCAAGAGCTGGGATTCCAGGCATGCGCCACCACGCCCAGTCTCAAGGGCTGTCTCAGCGCCCCGGGGGAGTGGTCGCCCCAACAGGCCCCTGTGCTTGCTTTTAGGCGATTTAATCTGCTGAGCTGTTTGGCCATCCCTCAATAATATTTTTTAAAGGAAAAGAACTAAAGTAAGAGGAAACAATGAGATATCAGAATTTTGAAGTCTTCCAAGAAAATAGCAGCAGGAATAAGTATTGTTGAGCTATTGTATTCAGCTGCATCATAACTTGGCTGGGGATAGGGACAGGAGCTTGCAGAACCTCATGTTAAATTTGTAGTATTGGCAAAACTTTTCTTCTGTGTTCATCGCTTATGTAAACTCTGAATGTACATTCAGGTGAAATAGCAATGGAGTAGAAGTCATTACATCCTGCTTACTTTCTGGAACCTCTTATCTACCCATCTATTTTAGAGATGAACTCACTGAAGTTCAGATAATTTAAATGAAATTGTCAGATTAACCCAGGCGCACTGTTTGAACATAGCAGGCTATTTGTTCAGTCACGGAGAGCTGTTTCTATAGTATCTTTTTTGTCTTGTAAAGACAACTTTGAATGACACGAAATTTCAGGGTACACTGAGGGCTTTTAATACAGGGCTTCTTGATGGTTGTGGCATTGATGAGAAGTTTGTGTTCTGTGGTAATAGGATTGTGTACAAGTACACAGCCTATGTTTTAACACATCTTAATTCTTTTTCATGTATTTAGTACAGGGTCTACAGGGCCTCACTACACAGTTCAGACCTTAGTGATCCTCTTGTTTTCAGCCTCCCAAGTGCTGGGATTACAGGTGTGCACCACCTTGCCCAGTCTCAGTAGCTGTCTCAGCGTGCCTTGGGGGTGGGGCCAGCACAGCACACATGTCTGTTGATAGTCAGTACTATCCACAATACTGTCTTGTGTTCAGTCAAACATGCTGGAATATAGAACTGTCAAAATCCTGGTGGAACCATTCTAATTTTAGCATGAAATTCTCTGAAGAGGTAAGTGACAAAGTAATATATGGCAAAACCATTTTATACAACATCTTTCTCTGTCTTCCACAGAAATAAGTGAGTGAATATTCATACCTTTACATAGAAAGGGAAAATGTGAACAGGATTGGAACATATGGAAAGTTGTGGCTAACTTGAAATATGCCTGAAACGCTGTCACCTACAGTATCCTCAGATACTTTTTTCAAGGATTTTAATCAATGAAAGAACCTGTATTTTTGAGAAATTTGGAGATTTTTATGTAGCTTGACTTTTTAAAACTCTTCATCTCACACATGTTGGTTCTTTCAGATATTAAGTAATTATTTCAGTTTCCCCTAATTTCCACAAATCTTTCAAAACTTATCTGTAGACAAGTTTTGGCAAAATAAGTCTTTGATTTCAATAAGCTAAACTGAGACATTTTCGCAATAGTTAATTTCTATATTTATCTTGCTGCCTTCATGTAAACCTTTCCTTTATTTTTCACATACTAATTAAAGGGATAGTATAGTTGTTAAATTATCTGTATGGATTTGTTGGTCTATTGGTGGTCCCCAGGAGAAAATGGTGAGAGGTTTTAGAAAACAAAGACAAAAGGTAGTGGCTGAGGGCAGGTGGTGGCCCCCGTGCCCGGTTGGCAAAGGATCCCAGAGCAGCAGTGGGGGCGTTTGCTTATACCTTTGCAAAGTTACAAGACACAAGGTTGCCTAGCGACTAATAACCAATAGCGTCCAGGCAGGATGCCACTCTCAAGACTGTGGTAGCCTGACTGCTTTAGGCCATGAGACCTCGTCCTGCCCTCCCACATAGGATCAATTTCCAGCTTCAGTGGCTCCCAGCAATGGTCCGTGGCCCACTCTAAATGTTAAGTAACATATTTATTATTGATATTTTATGAGATACACAGTATAGTTAATGTGGAAAAATATTCTTTTAAGAATATTTTTTATTTTGCTTTATTGATCTTAACCAAGAATGTCATCTTGTGCTCATTTTCCAAATACGAAAAATAGACTCTTGGTTACACTTAGATTGTTTTTTCAGTAAACCTGCTACAACAGTTTTAACCTGTTTCTATTTGCTCCCTTTTAACTTCTGTTCCTGTTTTAGTTTTTATTGAATTCAGTCTGGGCTACTTAATTGCCGCAGCTCACTCGCAGGCTTTTCACTCCAATTGTTTTCTCAGTGGGCAACGCATGGAGAAGCGCTGGGGCGGTGATGGGCAGCAGCCCCTGCTCCATCTCATCAAAGTCCTGCCTCAGTTTAGCAGAATGCCCTCAGCAAAATAACTACCCTGTGCCTCAGATTCCTAATCCGTAAATTGGAGCTGACAGTATTGAAAATATCTAATGTTGTTAAGATGCTAATGTAGTTTTATGCATGGACAACACTTACAACAGTGCCTAGGGTAGAATGCCAGCTGCTATGCTGTTGTCATGGCCTTCTACGCTTGACTCTCCGTGCATTTCTTACTGGTTATAATCTTTCATTGTTTGGCTATCAACTACGAAGGAGCGTCAACTAAACGTATTTGTTATATATCATTCATAAATACTCCTAAATGTTGTTTGACATTATCTTCAGAGTTTAGGTTGTGAACTAAATCCTCAGATAGTTAAATCAGGCTGAGGTAGGAGGATCACCATGGGCTTGAGGCCAGCCTGGGTTATACAGTGAGCTCAAGGACAACTTGAGCTGCCTAGTGAAATCATGTTTCAGCAAAATGAAAGGAAGGCAAATCATAAGCGTGAAACTCCCCAGCGAGCAGAAGGCGACTTCAGCTTGCAACGCCCTGGGCTCTGGAGCCTGCGCACCTGCCTGCCCAGCAGGGTGCGCTGCTGCACTTGCGAGGGGCAGCCAGGGACTCCGTCTCCTCCGTGCTGAGGCAGTTACTGTCTTCAACAGAGTTGCATGAAAGTCAAGTCACTCTATTAGTGTTTATTTCAAATCCTATTAAATAATAATTATATGAACAGCTGTAATTATTATTACTTTATCATTCAGAAATCGAAGTAACATGTTTACCACTAAACATAATGTGAATTTCTTTTCCTCAAATTTTTCCTAGTTGTATAAATATATTCTTCTAGGTAACTGAGTTATTCCATGAAGTTAGCCTCTCTCAAAAATCTCAGTAGATGCTTTGTTCAGAATTAAGATCACACACATGTTCTAGCAGACTGAGCATCTTTATAACCATCTTATTATCAAGAAATTATTTTCAAAAATTCTATTGTTCGGGCCAGTGACATGGCTCAGTAGTCTAAAGCACCTGTTTAGGCAAGGTTAGGCAAAGCACAGGGACCTCCAGCACCATGTGCTTTGCCAGCCCCTCCCCACCGCAGGCTGAGCCAGCCACACACACAGGAAAGGCAAACTTTTAATAAAAAGCTAAAAAAAGTTTCTTGTTCATCAAGAAACAGACTACTCATTTTTTTTTCTGCAATTTTCTGTGGCCTTGGTAAAGTTTTCTTAAAAATTAAAAATGTTAATTAGGTACAGAATTTTGCTACCGGCTCAGACTTATAGTGATCCTCCTATCTCAGCCTCCTCAGCCCTGCGATTACAGACATGTGCTACCATGCCCAGTTTTGAGCCAGTGTGGCATGCTGTCTCAGTTACTCTTCTCTCCTTGCTGGAACAAATACCCAGCACCCAAGATGAAGGAAGGAAAGGTTTATTTGGCACACAGTTACTGGAGGTTTTAGTCCATACTCAGCTGGCTCCAAGGCAGAGAGGCACATGGCAGAGGGCAACAGTTCATGGCGGCAGAACAGCAACAATAGTGACAGAGAGAGAGTGTATGTGTTTCTTTGTCTCTCTTATATTACGTTCAGACTCTCTGCCTCAGGCTATCTGCTTCTGGCCACACCCATAATCTGAGCAGTACTCAGACCCATAATCTCATCCTTGGATCACCCATAATCCCAGTAGATCATGAGTTAATCTCAAACTCTACAAGTCCCCACCCATGGCTAATGAGGCTTTGGGGGGACAACTAGACACAAACCACAACACATGTGGTACTGGGGTTTGAACTCAGGTCCTTGTACTTGCCAGACTCTTACACTGAGCTAACTCCCCAGCCTGCCTTTGTAAAATTTAAAGCTGTCTATTCTATAGGTTGTGAACATTTTCTTTATATTTTTGTAAGAATTTTATATTTTTGTCTATCGTATAGTTGCTATCTCTTCTGAATTTTAGACTTCTGTTATTTATATTTTTGTGTATTACTTCAATAATGTTATAAATCACTTGCTCTGAAGTTGTACAGGTAAGCAATGTGGTAATTAATTTAAAAAAATTTATATATCTGGCACAGGATCGCATTACACAGCTCAGACTTGCAGTGATCCTCCCGTTTTTAGCCTTCTCAATGCTGGGATTGCGGGGTACACCACCATGCCCAATCTGAGTCCCCTCTTAGTGCGCCCCGGGGGGCGAGGCCAGCACAGCATGTCTGGGATTGAACCCCGATCCCTACATCTTATAATGGTAGTTTTTAAATTGTGTCAGAATAATCTGACAGACTTTTATGAAGAACAGATGTTTTGAGATAAGGGACAGACAGAATAGAAGAAAGAGTGAGAAAGTGTAGGTGATAATGAGAAGCTGTAAAATATAGATTAGAAGTGGACATGCCTTGTAAGTTAGCAGAGCGATGCAGATAGGGTTCATGTGTCAATGGAGAACAATTGGTGGAAAGTATCCTGATTACTGCCTTGTGGAGGACCCCGTAAGCATGCTGGGCTCTACGGAAAGCATGTTGTCCTGTCACGCATCGACTCCACAGGGAAGAGTGGTGAGTGTTAGCGTGCATTGCCTTCAGTAATTTCTAAAATCTGATTGACTGCTACAAGCGAGTTCCCCAAAGATGAACTACATGGAAAGAAATAAAGAGGAAAGCTGCATTAACCACACAATAAAAACATGTTCCATGTTGTCTCTTCTTTTTGTCTAAATTGGGATATAAATTTCTAACAATGGTGTTACAGTTTGTGTCCAGTTGTCCCCCCAAAGTCTCATGCAGTCATGGGGCAGGACTTCTGGAGTTTGAGACTAACTCACAATCCACTGGATTATGTGTGTTAGTACTGCTGGGATTATGGGTGTGACTTCAGGTGGATAGCCTAAGGCAGAAAGCCTGAATATAATATAAGAGAGACCGAGAGACAGACTCTTTCTCTGTTGGTCTCTGCTCCTATGGTTGGCCGGTTGCCTCTGTCACCATTTTGTTGTTGTCCTGCTGCCATGAACTGCTGCTCTCTGCCCTGTGCTCCTCTGCCTTGGAGCCAACCGAGTATGAACTGAAACCTCCAGTAACTGTGAGCTAAATAAACCTTTTCTTCCTTCATTTTAGGTGTCGGGTATTTGTCCCAGCAACGAGAGAAGAGTAACTAAGACAACTGGTGCTACTGTTGATAGTGTTTACTGGGATGGATATATTTGACAACTGGGAGTGACTTACCTTCTTTTGCTTGGTCTCTGAGAAGGGCCTAGGAGGAGACAGAGAACTAAGTATTCTCCATGTGAGTTGAGATGGAGGCCTTGGATTCTATAATTTACTGTGGGTGCACTGTCCCTGTCCCTGTCCCTTCACAGCTTGATCTGTGTTAGAGCTTTTTTTCTTGTGTATGGGATTTCTCTTCACCAACACATAAACTTGGTAACATGGTTAATGCATTATATTGCAAAAGTTACATTACACTTTTCTCTTAGAGCTCAAAGAATTATTGCTGCAAAAAAAATCTGACTTCTGTGGCACTGCTCAGAAATCGATTTAATAAATCAAGGCCTGAGTCATCAGTAAAAAGTTAGCATACACAGCGGGATGTTAGTCTGCCATAAAAAAAAAAAAAAGATAAATTTGGATAATTTGTGGGAAAATGCAGCCACTTTGGGATAAAGGTATTAAATGAGATGAATCACATACATAAGCTTAAATATTGCTTGGCTTCTACATGAAAACCTCAAAGTGTAAGAAGTAAAATAGAAGTTAGACTACAGGAAGTTGTGACACAGATGTCTCCCAAATGGAAAAGGGGGTTGAGAGTTGGAGGGACAATGAGGGCAAGCAAGAGAAAGGGGTTTGAAAATGGAACTAAAATGTGTTATGGTCATGGAACAATTTCCCTCAAGAAAGTAAATATTATGTAATAGGAATACGTACTAATAAAAATAAACATTAAACTATCATGAAAAAATGAGATGACTTTCCTATTTATTTTTAATAAAAAACTTTTCCCTTCATATGTAACTTTTTTTTGAGGAAGTAGTGCAGGCTGACCTTGAACTCACTCAGTAGACCAAGTTGGCTTTGAACTCACAGAGATCCTCCTGTCTCAGATGTTCAAGTGCTGGGATTGCAGGTGCACCCTGCTATGCCCAGCTACTAACTTTTCAGGTTGCTTGGCACAGGGATTTTTAATGTCATATATGAGATTTTTGGTTTCTTTTCATCTTTGAAAATATGTTTTATTCATGATGAAGTTAGCATCTGGAAGGTATTCCAGCTATGTGGTGATGGAGAGGTCCACATTGGGTGCTTCTTGTAAAAAGTCATTGAGGAGAAAATATTTTTTGGAAGAAATGGGGATTTTTAGGTCCTTTTATGTGCCAGTACCTGTATTGCATAATTCACAGGAAAAGCACACAGTAAGTTTCCAGTAATATTCCTTTCATCACAGAGTACAGGATTTTTTCTTGGGGAGGGGGGCTGGCTCAGCCTGCCCTGAGGGCATGTGGTGGCGGAAGATCAAACCATGGTCCCCTGCGCCTGCCTAAACCTGCTTAAACAGGCACTTTAGGCTACTGAGCTATCTCGCTGGCCCCAGCTACAAGCCGCTCACACCTAAAGAGCGCTGTCTGTCTTCAGTAGATCCTTTCGGCCACACCCAGAATGATGCTAATTCTAAACAGTGGACTCTGATCAGTGGCCTATGGGAGACCACCACCACATGGGCTTCTGTATAAGACAGTGGGATAAGTTTATTTCATCCTCAAGGACTTGGGTTGAGATGATACAGTTGATCAGCCTGTGGCCAGAGAAGAGGCCAACTTGTGTAGTTTAGGAGGGGGCTGTGCTGCCAAGGAGTTTGGGGTTGGGATGTCAGCGGCCAGGGTTCACAAAGTGGTCAGAAGTGACGGGTAGTGTGTCGATAACATCAGGCTCTTCACTGGAGGGAGGTTGTCTGTCCTGTCCTGGTCTCCTCTTTATAGCCTTCCACTCTGTGTGCTGTGAACAGCATGGTCCATTAGTGAATTCCTGTCATTTGTTGAGAAAAGCATGTTTGCTGATAGTATCTCGCCTGGGTCAGGCATAATGTTCCTGTCTCTCTGTTATTATCAACCAAAAAGGAAGCTGGAGAGTGGTGACATTCTCAGGGTGACATTCTCCTGGTGACTTGGTGCATAACAAATGGGGAGTCATGAGCACCCAAATTAGAAGGAACATTTCTCCTTTCCTACTAGGCCACTGTGACTAGAACAACATCCAGGCATGGCCAGGGCCAGCGTGGATCTGTTGGCAATCACATGAACACAGTCCTGCAAGAACTGCGAGAGAAGTCTGAGAAATCACGACTCTCAGGAATGGAGGAGAACGCAGACAGGAGGTCCAGCTAGCAGAAGAAGCTCTGAGTCCTGGCCCCAAGTATTAAGCCAAAAGCTGGACAGTCGCTCTCTGATTTCCGGGCTTCTTCTGTCAGTCTTCTCCCTGCATCTGGCATTATGCCTGTCTGCTGTAAAAGCCACACACTTCTCCCAGGGAGGCACATAAGGCGCTTTTTCTTGCCTGTGAGAACTACACACCCTAGATTTTGGAGATTAACTGCTTTTAGGAAGTCTACCTGGGCCTGTAGGGCAACAATGGATTTATCTACTTACTCAAGATGCTGAGAGAGGTCTCAGCAAAAGAGACAGATAGCACTACGGGGGTGTTGTTAAACCTGCTGTCCCCACAGTTGTGAGCTCAGACCAGCAAGCAGGAGGATTAGCTGCATAGTTCTGTGTTGTCAGATTTGGACTCTCATGCTAACAGACAGACTCTGGTTTCTTGGGGTGACATCTATCGTGAGATATATTGCCACACAGGAACCAGGGTACCAGCTGAGTTGATGGAAGGCGTAAGTGGGGGGGGGGGGCAGTTCCACAGAGAGAGAAAACACCTCTGGGTAGAAAAATTGTTGTGGAGGATGAAAAGTTTTTTTTTTTTTTTTTAATCTTTTATTGGCTTATTAGGTACAGTGTCTCGTTATACAGTTCAGTTCAGTATCTCAGCTTCCCCAGTGCTGGGATTACAGGTGTGTGCCACTACTCCCAGTTTTGGTGGCCTGCATGGTGTGCCCAGTGTTCCAGGGCAGGCATGGTGCGCAGTACCAGGGACCAAACCAGTTCCTCACGCTTGCCATGCAGGTGCATGGACTACCAAGCTATCTCCTTAGCCCCTCAAAAGGATTTTCAATTTTTCCCTTCATTACTCCAGGCCCTCAGAGTACTCAACAAAGAGAAAATTGTTAAAGTTTGGAAAGGGTCCCCAAGCAGGGGGCTCTCTTGGGCACTTGCTGTCTGAGTCCTTCAGAGGAGGAGTAGTCTTTGGTATGCTTTGGAAGCCATGCAGAGGAATGGCTAAAGCATCAGGAAGCAGTCTGAGTGAGAAGGGGACGGGTGACAGCTTGTGCATGGGTGCACAGCCACACGTGGTAGGTGGGGACCATCAGAAAATCCTGAGTGTTTATTGCATAGTGAAGGTCTGAGCACCCTGGAAGAGCAAACAAGTGCACATGTTGTTGGGCTAGATTGGGACTTGGGGCTATTTTATCTTCGGCCTGATCTGCAGAGGCCAGTGGAGCTATTGTGCAGTGGTGCTGAGAGGGAGGTAAATGTGCTGGTGAGCCTGAGGACAGATGGTGCTCGATATGGACAGGGACGGGAAAACCAGGCTGGCATCTGGGTTATGGGGCAAGTCATGGGTTTTGTTGAGCTCTCATAGGCACCGAGATTAGGATATAGGATTGTAGGAACTGGGCCGCATGAGTATCATGCCACTTCTTTGTAAACTGTCTACTAGGGCAGGTCTCCATGGAGAAAAGGAACACCATTGGTTGGGCATTGCTGTGAAAAAGTGGGACTGTCCTTTCATATTGAGGATAGTAAGCAAGACTCGTAAGGACTCAGACCTTAGGCAAACCAGAAGTGGCCTTACAAGTGGCTGCAGAAAGAGAGATGCAGAGCCAGCAGTCTTTGGCCCAAGAGGGATTAAAATGGTTTATGAGGAAATAGGCCAACCGTACAGTCAAGTGAAGGAGCTTGGGGACATTAGGGGAAACGACAGGAAGGTAATTGTGTGTGCAGTGAAAAGAGCAGCAAGACTGGATGGATAG
>PVKN010039136.1:0-10934 GCA_004027915.1 Capromys pilorides | reverse complement strand
ATTTTATATATCATATTATTATTTTATATATTAAAGGACAGGATATGGACTGAAGGTTATTTGGGGTAAAATGTGAAAACTATGTGTAAAACTATAAGTGAGTTTTAATTTGAGGTCAGGGTATCAATTTGAGTTCATAGATATTAATGCATGCAAAAAATATTCAGAATTTATGAAATCAAGGTTTTTGCAATATGCATATTAGTCAATAGAAGTACAGGAGACCGTCTATGGCAGCACAATGTTTCTGGGTCAAGTTTCTAACCAGATATCTATTGCTTAGAGCCTTAAATTGGGGGGGGTGCTATCTGAATTTATGTATCTATTTTTTCTTTTAGGTTTGATTGATATGTATATGTAATAGCTTGCTTAGAGCAACTACTAAAAAGCACCACAAAAAGCACTAAAAGATATACCCAAGATCATTTGTAGATTCATCGAAATGGATTCTAGAAAATACTAAAGTGATCCACAGAAAGACAAATTAAGAAAATAGAAGGGGAAACAGATAAAACAAATAGGAAACTAATAATAAATTTAAACCCTAGCATACCAAGGGAGCACTGTGCCTGCCTGTGCCACTTGGAAACAGGGTGTGGTGGCACATGCCTGTAATCCCAGCACTGGGGATCCTGAGGCAGGAGGGCCACTATGAGTCTGAAATGCATAAAGAGGCCTTGTATCAACAAACTAAAATTTAAAAAATTATATTAAATGTAGGCAGACAAAATGTACCAATTAAAAACATAGATTTGCAAAATAGATTTGGCTTCATGAACTCAGTAGGTCTGTCTTTAAGAAATTCATGTAAACTTTGGTGCATATAGGCATATGAAAAATAAAAGTAGATAAATGGCATATTATATACACATTTAAAAGCAGAAATAGTTTTTAAACATTAGATTCAAGTGAAATGCACAGCAAAGAAAGTTATCAGAAAGGCAGTAATATTATATGTAGCTTTACTCATTGTATTTCTAAATCAGAAATCATAACTGTAAAATGTCTGAACCCAAGTAGGAAAATACTGATGAGCCTATATAATTATAGCTAGGCATTTCAATGCCTCACATCAAAGCTAGATAAAAATTAGACAAATGTCATGAAGAATATAGAAGAAACAAAATGAGAACTCAATATAATCTAATGGAATTTTATAGAATGCTCCACCACATAGCACAAAAAATACTTCGCTCACACTTGCATAGAACAGCTACCAAGAGAAACTAAAACCTGAACCATAAAACAAAGTTAGCAATTTTAAGAGACAAGATCACTCATAGTTTGTTCTCTAACATCAAGGAATAGAAGTATAAATCAATAACAGAAATGTAATACGAAGATCTCTAACCATTGAACATTAAAAATGACTTTCAGATAATCTGTGGATCAAAAAGGGAAATCTCAAGGGAACATATTTAAAGTTTTTAAAGTATTATTGAACTGAATGAAAATAAAAACATAACACCTCAAATTTATAAGACACAACAAATTCAATGCTAAGAAGGAAGATAATAGCACTAAATGCGCATATTAGAAAAAGAAAAAGTCCAAAATCACAAGTCAATGCTTACGAACCTAGAAAAAAAATAGAAAAGATATCATACAAGGCAGAAATAATGAAATTGAACACAGAATAGAGAAAATATCAGAAAAGAGTTGATGAGTTGAGGTGATCAATAGAATTTGATAAATTACTACCCATGATAATATGCACAGAAAAGAGAGAAGGAATGAAAACTAAATTATCTCTACCAGTCCAACAGAAAATAAACAGGAATGATAGGGCTGGCCAAATAGCCCAGCACATTAAACCACCTGCAAGCAAGTGCAGGGGCTGGGGTTCAATCCCTGGGCCTGCCATGCTGCCCCACCCAGCCAGGGCATGCTGAGACAGAAATTGAGACTGGGCGTGGAGGGGCGAGCCAGCTCTTGGGAGGCTGTAGACCCTTTTCTAAACATACAAAAAATAATAATTATAATAAAGAAAGAAAATGAACAGGTATACTAGAATACATGTATATGTCTACTAATTTGCTCTGAAGTAATGTATAGTCCTTTAGAATCATAAGTTATAAAACTAATCCAAGAAATAATGAGCAATCGGCCTAAACTTTGATATGGTCTGAGTGTTGTATTTCCCCCAAATCCATATATTAAAGCCTAGTAACTTTTGTGATAGTCATAAAAGACAGAGCATTTCTGGGGGTAAGTGAGTCACGTGGGACTCCACTCTCTTGAGTGGGATAAGTACTCTTATTGAAGAAGTGGAAGGGGACCAACTTGTCCCTTTGCACAATGTTGAGGATGCAGGATGAAGCTGCTGACTCTGAGAAACAGGCTAGAATCAGACACTAAACATGTTGCCACCTTGATCTTGGGCCTCTCAGCCTCCGTGCTGTAAATTCATAAACTATTCTTATTTATAAATTGCTCAGTGTAGTTGTCACAGCCTGACTTCGGTAAGACAAGACTGTATTAAGTAAATTAAGTAATTATTTTCCAACACTAGAAGTGTCATGTTTAGATGACTTTATTGTTAGTTTCTACCATACATTTGAGAAGAATGTATACTGACACTAATCCTCTGCGAGAAAGTAGCAGAGAGAATACTTCACTTAGATTCTCTGAGTCCAATATTACCTGAAGGCCAAAGATGTCAGCACAAAAAGGAAACAGGAAAGAAATATGTTTCTTGAACATATATGCAAAATCCTGACTAAAACACTATCAAATTATATTACTACTACTACTACTATTGTTGTTATTATTATTTTGTATTTTAGGGCAGATTCCACAGGGACTACAGAATCTCACTACACAGATCGAACTCGTAGTGATTCTCCTGTTTTCAGCTTCCCAACAGCTGGGATTATAGGCGTGCACCCCAATGCCCAGTCTCAATTGCTGTTTCAGTGTGCCCTGGGGGCAAGGACAGCACAGCAGGCCATGATTGAACCCTAGGCATTTTCATCAGCTGAGCTACCTGGCCGGCCCTCAAATTATATTTTAAAAATATAGAATAATGATTGTGTTCTGTAACAAAATGGGATATGTTACAGACAAGACTGGTTCAGAAAATTAATCCAAATCACTACAACATTAGTGCTTATACATGAAAAATCATGCCATTAAATGCAAAGAACAAAGAAAGCCTCTAACTAAATTTTACTATCATACATGACAGAAATTCTTAGAAAAATAAGGATAAAGAAAACTGTGATTTGGCTATCATACTAGTTTGTGCCCCAAAGATTCATGTGTTGCAATTTGATACCTGTGTGAAGGTATCACATGAAGATTAATTCTGCTTGAAGCTTGATTGGTGTCAGAAACATTATTAGTAAAGGGCACTTCTGGATGTGCACTTCTGGGCTGTGGAGCATGACCATGGGGGCTTTATCTGGTCCCCAGTTCCTCCTCTCTTTCCGCCTCTCTGCTTCCTGTCTGCCACAGAGTTGGCTGCTTCCTGCCAGTAAAACTTACTGCCAAGATGTTTCTCCCTGTGTCAGCTGACTCTGGAGAGAAATCCCTGAAGCCATCTGTTTCAGATTCTAGGAGGGTAGAAATATGATCTCTTTAAAGTTGTTTAAAGGTGGCAACTTTGGCAGGTGACTAACCAGACAAGGTCATCAGAATGTAGCTTCCATGATTGAGTGGCAGGTGACTGTATTTTAAAAATGAGAGAGGAAGAGACATCCAAACACACACACACTCCTTGTCTCTTACATGTGATGTGCTGCTCTGCCAACAGAAGCTCTTCGCTGGATTCAACCTCTGCACCTGCACCTTCAGAACCATGTGCCAAGAAGAACTTTCTTCCTTTATTCTAGAACCTCCCTCATGCAGCTAGTAATACAAAAAACATGTAGAAGGAACTTCTTTAATTTAATGAAGAGCATTATAAAATCCCAAAACCTAGGGGCCAGCCAGATAACTCAGTGGATTATAGTGCCTGCTTAGGCAGGTACAGCAGTCAGGGTTAGATCTCCAGCATGTCATGCTGGCCCCTCTGGGGCATGCTGTGACAACTGAGACTGCGCATAGTGGTGCATGCCTATAATTTCAGCACTTGGGAGGCTGAAAACAGGAGGATTACTACGTGTCCGACCTGTGTAGTGAGACCCTGTAGACCCTGTACTAAATATATTAAAAAAAAACAAACCTGCAGCTAGAGCCTTTTCCTTAATTGTGAAAGAAGAAATTTTTTTCTAAAATTATAAACATATCTACGTGTCCATTCTCAATTACCTTAGTCAATATGGTGCTGAAATTTCTATCCAGTGCAATAAAATAATAAAAGGAAATGAAAACTATGCAGATCAAAACTATACCAAAAGTACAAGAACAGCTTCTCAAGTTCACCCCACATTTTATATGGTTATAGGTACAGAGCCTTATTTGTATGCATAGTTTTTGCTCTGAAGTTCATAAAATTACAATGACAATATTAATAGTTTCAAATTGAGCCAAAATTTGTTTAATTTTTTATTTTATTTATTTGGTATAGAATCTCGCTACACAGACTCACAGAGATCCTCCTGTTTTTAGCTTTCCCAGTGCTGGCATTATAGGCATGCACCATCATACCTGTTCTCAGGGGCTGGCTCAGTGCTCCCAGGGGTGGGACAGGCACAGCATATGGTTCCTGGTATCAAACCCCAGTCCCTGAGCTTGCCTAAGCAGAAGCTTAGCTGATGAGCTATCTCATCAGCCCTCTGAGCCAAAATTTGAGCTAGCAGAAAGATAACATGAAGTAGGCTAGGACATATATTAGGACATAACTTTACTTTCAGTTTAATATAGAGTAAAGACATCCTCATGATTCTCCTGAGTTCTCCACATTTCATCCAGTGCTTTCATGACAGAAGAAAGAATTTGACTCAGAAATCCTAAAAATTAACAACAAAGAATGTCAGTTTTCCTTTTTTAAAAATATTTTGTTGTGGGTTATATCTAGCTGACTATTATGATTTATGTCTAGTTGTCCCCCCAAAGCCTCATGCAATCATGGGGCAGAGACTTCTACAGTTTGAGACATGACTCATGACCCACTGGAGTTATGTGTTTTAGTACTGATGGAATTATGGGTCTGAGTACTTCTGGGATTATGAGTGTGGCCTAAGGCGGGTAGGCTGAGGCAGACAGCCTGAATGTAAAATAGAGACAGACACTCACTGTTGCTCTCTGCTGCCCTGGTTGGTTGGTTGCCTCTATCACCATTTTGTTTCTGTCCCACTGCCCTGAACTGCTGCTCTCTGCCATATGCCACTCAGCCTTGGAGCCATCCGAATGTGGACTGAAACCTCAGTAACTATGAGCTAAATAAACCTTTCCTTCCTTCATTTTGGGTGTTGAGTATTTGTCCCAGCAATGATAGAAAAGTAACTAAGACAATGACCCCCACTCAAAACTTCATATGGTCTTATTGGAGCTCGCAGAGGTGGCTGGATCTAGGGTGTGTGTTTCCGGCATCAAGGATGTGGTGCTGGGATTGATTCCTGGCCTTGGAGCCATGAATTAAAATCTCTGAAAACTGCATACTAAAGTAAACCTTGCTTTCCTTAAGTTTTGGGCATTTGGCATTTTTGTCTCAGCAATGAAGAAAAGCAACTCAGGTACATTTCATTTTAACTAGTTTTATGAAAACGACCCAAGTGATTCTGATTCTTTTTCCCTAGTGTTCCCCATATTGTCATCCTAGCAAATGATGGGAACCAGAGAATCAAAACATAGCACAGGTGCTGAAATCACCAGGGAGGAAAAGGATTGTAGGCATGAAGTGAGAGAGAATATTTGAAAGAGAGTATTGTGACGAGTTTGTGTTCAGCATTTTTCTTCAGAACAAGCACTACCTCTCTCCCAAAGGTATCTGTGCATGAAACGATCCATTCAACCCTAGCTTGATCCTTGGATCACAGCTGGCACACTAGCTGAACTCAGTATCATGTAAATCCTCCTCCGTGGCTCTCTCTGGGCCCGCACGGGTTCTGCGCCTTCTCTGTGTCTGTGCCTCCAGAACACCTGTGCAGTACTTAGTGTCACATCCCTTTCCCCTATTAGAAATATCTGTCTACTTGCCTCGTTTTCAAGTTAGGTTATATGATCCCAAGGATCTTGAAAATGTGCCTGGAAGATATTCATTGTTGAAAGAAATAATTTGTTGTTCATTTTCAGTGCCCAGAAAGGATTGATTGATTGACTGTCTTTTTGAGACAGCATCTCACTGTGCTGTTGAGGCTGGCCTTGAGCTTACTTTGTAGCCCAGGCTGGTCTCGAACTTGCAACAATCCTCCTACCTCAGCCTCCTGAGTGCTGGAATTACAGGCATGCACCCTTATGCCCAGCAAATGGGTCTATTTTTAAACAGCTAATCAGTAACTGTTTGCTGAAGGAGAGACTGAATCAACTAGAAAGATACAGTTAAAACTGTGTTTAGGAGAAGTTATTTAAGAAAAATTGATAATGATTACGGATAATGAGAAGAAAGCTGTGAAAACAATAAATGAATGAAGGAACCTAGACTACTGGGTTCTGATCTTATTTCTTTGTGCAGCCAATGCATTTCCATTTTTTTTAAACAATCCTTGTCACATAGCTCTTGAGAAAAGAAATGGTTGTAGGATCTTTGTTTCTAAAATTCTTCTCTTTCCAAGTTATTTCTTATATTAAAGAAATATATTATTAGTTCACTCTCCTTCATAACAAGCTGTTCTCAAACTTAGGTACTTAGAAAAGCAACCACTTAACTTACTTATGATTCAGTGCATAAATCGCTTCACCTGACTGACTGAAGGCACATGCTCCTGTTGTAACAGTGGGTGGTGAGGCTGGCCTCTGGGCAACCTAAGACACACTCACTCATATAATTAATACTTGGCAGCCAATCCACCTGAGGCACATGGACAACTGGGCCACGAGTGTGTCATTGTATATCAGTTAACACAGGCTTATCACAAGGTAATCACAGGTTTCTGGAAGCTGCAAGTGACAAGCTCCAATGTACTAGCATATTTCAAGCCTCTGTGATCTTACTTCTGCCAGAAGACCAAGTTCAATTACCCTTTCAGGACATTAACTGCTCTACTTGCCTTCTCGTCCCTTGGCATAGGCAACCTGAAGCATCTGGCTGTCGGCAGCAGCTTGATTAATGAGACTTAAGTAAAAACATTCGTCCTACAAAACCAGGTCCTCAGAATGTACCTTTTTGCTTCAGAACTGGAGGAACAGAAAACACAGGCTTAACAAACGGTGCTGGCAAAAGTGTTGGTGGGCTCCTCCTGCTTCTATCCCTTGGTTCTCTTGTATTTGTCTTCCAGGGACATAGTAATATATTTTTACTGATTTAGAACACATACTGTGTTATGCAAGATGATGCCCCAATTGTTAGGGTGCTGGTTTCTCTGTTGTGCTTCCCATAGACTCTTCCGTTGTCTGGCAACCCAGAAGCTGCTCAGTGGCACATGATATGACATGATTAGATTCCTAGAGCATGTGCCACTTCCATAGAAGAAAGGGTACAAAGCAGCTATCTGACACCAGTTGGCTGGTGGGGCCCTCAAAGGATGTTTCAGTGTTAACTCTCTTCATTTTTCAGGTTGGACTCGTAAGACCAGAAGGAACTTGATAAACTTGATAAATGGGAACCCATGTTACAGGAGCCATGACTAGATTGCATTCCTGCCCACACAGCTTTTTATACTTGAAGCCCTGATGCTATTACTGGAGTGGCAGATAACAGCAGCTGACTAAAGATCAGTCAATAAGTTATTTTCTCTGTATAGTGCTCACCTATAAGTATATTAGTTATCTGTTTCTGTATAAGAACTTATTCTAGCACTTGGAAGCCTAAAGGGGCTTTTATTATCTCACATTATCTTACAGTCAGAAATCTAGAGATAGCTAGCTCTAGTTCAGGCTCTCTCTCAAAAGGTTACAATCTGAATGAATAAACAAATAAACTTCAAAAATTAAAAAGAAGGTTAAAATCTGGACCTGAAGGAACCATGTGGAAGTTTACTCAGATGTCTATTGCAGGGGACCTCTTCCTCTTCCCTTCTAGGGGTTGTTTCAGAGTTCTTTGGGCTTTCTCATGACACAGCAACTGGATTCCCTAGAGAGAATGATACAAAGGAAAGGAGCAGGAAACAACAGTGGATTTTATAAACTAATCTCTGCAGTTGGACATCATTATTTTCCCTTTATTCTTTTCCTTATAGTTAGATCACTAAATTCAAGATGAACGAGGAGGCTTCATTTATGAGAGAGGAACATCAAAGAATTTTTGGATATTTACAACAAGTACAAAAAATGATATACCAATCTTCATATTGTGTGCCTGCTCCCAAAGACACACGGATGTGGCTCCCCTGCCCTGTTATCCTTGTGCTGGATATTTATTCAGGTTCTCTTGGAAGCAGATGCAGAGATGGAGATAGGCATTATGTGGTTGGGGGGAAAGAGATGACTAACATCTGTGAAAGGTAAATGAAAGAGGGGATTCTGCAGGACTAACAAATTGTCTTTCAGTTCAGTGGGGAGTACTGAAGCAAAGAATTCATTAAAAGAATCGATTAGAGGAATCCTACATTGGCCAGAAATGGGACCCATGTGCTGACATTTCACTCAGCTGCTGGCTGTCCTAAGATCATTTTCTTTACTCAAAAGTTAAGGCAGACCTTGAATGACTTAACAGCCACATGTTGCTATCTAGTTAAATTGTAGTATGTTTGTAGTAGATACTAAATTTGTTTTGCTTCTATCAAGTGTCTCCTGATACATGACTGACTGATTTTTATGCAAATGGTCAAGTATATAAGTTATTATGTAAGAAAGAAATGATGAGCCAAGGCTCAGACCCCTTGAAGATGAGGATTCACTGGGAGAAGAGGTAAGCCACCTTGAATAGCTAAGGGTGATGGTCATCTGGAGGTCACAGTAGAAGAAGAAGCTGAGGAGAGTGAATTATGTACCTAGATATCAACTATGGTGTAGGCAGCTGAAGTTAGTGCCATTTTTATTCCTCCTTAACAATTCTTCCAGGAAATAAGATCTTCTAGAATCCTGGAAAAACTGCTTCTGAAGTTTATGTGAAAATTATATGAAGTTGATACAAGTCATAACATTGAGGAGACAGAGAACAAGTTATACTGACATGGCAATTTTATATTATGGATTAAATACAGAGCCACAGGGACGGATACCACAAGAGCCTATAAAATCTGTGGTCTATGTCTATTGACACTTTGATCTTCTTCTTTACAGAAGTCCAGGAGCAGTTCGTCCTCCAGGACTTTCTATATCTAATAGAATCTTGCTTATGGGGGAACAATCCCTTTGGGACCCCCTCTGTTCCTCTCTCAAACAGGAACTTTCATTTCCCTAATAAATCTATTCTGCTCAAAACCTCTGTAAAAAGAAGAAAAAGAATCTTACTTATGATGAATACCATTGACATTCTGGTCTGAACTCATCATTAAATAACATTTCCAGGTACACCTTTCCCCAGGATCTAGTAGTATATCAGGATTTATTTTTCAAATTTGTATGATTCCTCACTGCAAACACTTTGGTTTTACTGCAGAACTCCGTAGATATACATTGTCACTATAAATTAAACTTGATCTCATATTCCCCACTGTAAGTTTACTGTATATCTCACAAATACATAAAACTAGTAAGGTCTTCAGAGTTATAAGGCCCAAGCTGTAAAGATGCATGTACTATCTGATGGGCCTACTTCAGAACTCATTTCTAATATGGGCTCCACTCAAAAAGAATCAGCTTTTCATGTCACAGTATATGAGCTGGAGTAGTATTTCCAGGTGTGTAAGAGTATGCCTCCAAAACCAACAGGACATTTCAAGCATCGTGTAACACAGAATTTTTCCACTCTTAAGATACACTCTTAGCGCATTCCAAATACCTTCTTGAGTATTGTTTGATTAACAGAATGTCCTCCTCACAGTATTGCCATATTATGACTCTCATTATGCCTCAGCAATATCTTTTGAGATACTGTGCTATATGATGTGTTAACATAACCATAAGGCAAGGTGGTACCTGGATCATTTGTCCATTGCAAATGAATATGGGAGATGGTGATATGGCTCAGCGCTGGAACATCTCATTGCTTCGCATGTATAATGTTCTGGATTCCACTTCTAGCATTAGAAAAAGAAAAAATAAGAAAAAACAGAACAAAAGAATATGAACTATTGTGATCCACTTCTATATTTCTGGAATTATTTTCAGATGTATCTACTTAAATTCATTTTAGAAGTCTTAGGAAACATATATGACATGGCAGTTGTAATCAGGGACACTACTTGATATCCTTAGTATCTACTGCTATTCTCCAGAAACTATTATAGCTTTATCCTTCCTTTTTCCCTCTTGCTGTTTTGCTATTTTCCACCACCAAGAACAGCTGCCCTCTGCCATGAGCTGCTCTGCCTTGGAGCCAGATGACTGGACTGAAACCTCCCTAATTGTGAGCCAAATAAACCTTTCCTTTCTTAATATTGGATGTCAGATATTTTGTCCCAGCAATAAAAAAGAAGTAACTGAGACAACTCCTATAAACATTTTCTTTAAACATTCTATAATTTCATTACCTAATAGAAATATATATCTTTAATTACATTAAATATTAATATAATCAGTATTCTAATTTATATTTTGATCCCTAAAAAATCTGAGAAGCATAGATCAAGAAACCTGGTATATGTACACAATGCAATGCACTCTTCAGTCATGCAAAAGGCTGAATTTGAGTCATTTGTAATAAAAGAGATGCACCATAGGTCCATAATGTTAAGTGAAGTAAACAAGATGAAGAAGGTTAAATATTGCCTAATTTCTCTTATATGAAAAACTGAAAGTGCAAATAATTTAAAGCATAAAATAAAAGATGATGGGAGTCACAGAGAGAT
>PVKN010039135.1:0-10946 GCA_004027915.1 Capromys pilorides | reverse complement strand
CCATATCAGCCCACTCTGGTGGTGGAGCTGATGGGGCATAGGGTGCCAGGGATCCAACTGTGGACCTTGTGCTTGCCTAAGCTTGCTGAAGCCAGCACTGCAGAGCTGAGCTATCTCGCCAGCACAATGATTATTTAGAACGCGTCAGTGAGCGTGTGGTGGTCGTAGCACAGCACCTTGCCTTGCCTCGCATCACTGCCCAAGCTGGGCTTCAGTCCCCAGCACTTTCCTATCTGGAGCCACCAGGAACAGAGCTGTTGGCTGAGCGCGGCTCCCACAGGTAGAACGTTCCAGCCAAAGGCCGTGCGGCCACCTCCTGAGCCAGCCATCTTTGGTGCTGAAGTGCCCCAGGTGTCCTGTCACTTACTCCTCTCTTCCTTGAAAGAACAGGGTGCTGTGTGGGCTCCGACCCATGAATGAGCTGTTCTTGAGCGGCTGCCTTTACAGCACACAGAACCCTGAGGTCTCAGCACGGCCCCCACTGTCCATGATGAAGCACCAGGGAGCCGAGCTTGGCCACCCAGCACTCCTCACGTGGCCACCAGCCCAAGCCTTCATGTAGCTGGGACTGGGGAGCTGTGGTCCAGTGCCGGCTGCTGACATAACCATGTCCGGTCCTGTGACCACAGGACGGCTACTCAAACTTTCCAAAATTATGTTCTCTTGTTTATACAATGGAGAAAAGAAGCTCATATTATGCAGGAACAGGGAGGATCAGAGGCAACAACACATGCCTAAACCCCAGAACAAATTCTGGCAGATGGGGAATGGCAGTGGTTAAGAAGACGGCCCACAGAGCGGAAGAGCATGCCTCATAGAACACAAACACCCGTGAAATTACATTGCTACTTTGTGGTTACACGAGCAATGGAAGCCAGTTACCGCCCTGCACCGTGCGTTCCTCATCAATGAAATGAAGAGAGTGCTTATTTATGCACTGCTTCAAGAAGCAAACGAGCCCATAAACACAGAGCCCCATGATAGGGTGCATCGCAGCGCGACACTTAAGCACTCGACACCACACAGCAGAGTCAGCTCCTGCCACGCACTGCATCCAGGTTCGCTGCAGCTGCAACGCGCCCTCCCCTAAGAGCCAAGGGCGAAAGGCGGGAGACGCTCCGCCGCTCTGAGCACCACAACAGACTGAACTCGGTCCTCGAGTGTAGCTCTGCTCTCCTTCTATGCATTCACACAGGAGGAGAAGACCATCGTCTCAGTGGATGAGTATGCCCAGGGGAACAGTTACAACCAGGCTACGGGGAAGCAACGATGTGACTTGACTCCCTCTCGACGCAAGAATAAGAAGAAATGGAAAAACACAGAGGCCAAGGGCAGGCGAAGGAGGTTACACACAATCTGCAGGCTTCCATTAGTAAAATTAAAGACGCTTCATCAAAGCAAGAAAGGATGTTGAAAATTCAAATCAGCACACATCGTCAACACAAAGCAGGGCTGGGGCAGTGGCCACTCTGCACTCCACGTCTCGGGGGTTGTGGGGGGAACAACCTAGCTACTTGGAAAAGAGATAAAAATCCTAAATGATTCTAAAAGGTGTAGAGGATGAGCCAAATCTACCAAGATGGCACTGATCCACTATAATAAGGTTGTTGGGAAAAGGCTAAATGCAGACAAGGAGAATGACGAGGCTGTGGACTGACGAGGCCCTCCCAGGACTGTCCAACCAGTGCTTATGGGCCAGGACAGCAGCAGCAGTGCCAGCCGGTGGCTGCGGCCTCAAGCGACACAGGGCCAGGCTGTGGCACAGCGCAGAGGCAGTGGCTGACAGGAGCAGATTCCTGCTCATTCAGCAGTGCCTGCCTAGCCCTCCATGGGCCACTAAGAGAGCAGACAGTGCCACCTTGGTCTCTATGCAGTGGGCCCTGAGGAGGGGCACAGAAGGAGCCATCTCACAGACTGCTGGATGCTGCCACGAGGGATGCCAGCCCAAGACGTGCAGAAGATAGGGCAGCCAGATGAAACAGAAAGTTCCTGAGAGGTGACAGCAGTGGAGGACAAGGACCCCAAGGCGGGAGCACCTGGACACTGCAGGGGCAGGGCAGGGTCATTGTGTCCACACAGCAACTGTGGCGAGGGACAGGGTGAAGGAGACCAAGGCAGAGCGGCAGCAGCATCGGCCAGCACAGAGCTCGCAGGCTGCAGGGAGGAGCTGGCGGTATTCACTGCATGATCCTCGGGAATTCAGTAATTTAATCAGGGACAAGAAATGATTTGATTCCATTTGGCTGTAGAGAGAAACGTGCTCACGTGTGCAGACCATGTGAGGGGAACGTCACAGGAGAAAGGCTGCAGGAGAAAAGCCAGTGGCAGGCAAGAGAGACAACGAGGGCACATCAGGTGCCCTGGCCTGCTGCTGCTCCTCCCTGACCTGCCTGTGCAGCGCAACTCAAAACTAACGGTGTGAAAAAAAGCTCCAGAGCAGGTGGACAGCGACCTGCTCTGCTCGACACGGGAAAGTCATTCATCGACCGTTATCTTAAAGCTCTTTTATTTTCAGACTGTGAGACTTTGATGAGACCTATGCCTTCTCTTTGGGAAAAATGCGTACGTGTGTGTACACACAGAGTGACACACCAACACAGGGAATGCACACACGACTCAGCACCTCCTCTGAGAGCCTGACAGGACCCTTTGTGTTAGGTTGCCACAGGAGAGCTCCGCTGAGGAAGTGCTGCTCAAGGAGAAGACAGTTAAAAAGCTTAACATTCATTTAAATATACACTTGTTGATTGGTGGATAAACCATGACTTGGAGAGGGCAAGTGGTCTCACACGCACGCACATGTGCGCGCGCGCGCACACACACACACACACACACACACACACAGCACAGTAACAATAGCAGCAGCAGCAGCAGCAGCACTGTCACAGACACCAGCATGGAGGTGCAGGTAGGCTACTGCTTGGACCAGAGCTGAAGGACCCTAGCCAGGGGCTGGCGCACGTGACACGTCCTATTGCCCTTGAGCTCAGTGGCGTGGCTCACCAGCATTGTGGCTCTCATATTTCGAAAACTGAGCCAACAGCATAACATTTGCAGGCTGAACTCAGCTGAACTCTAAGACCCTGTGGCCCAAGGAACCCTAGAACTAGGCAACGCCTTTGCTGCTGGATCCGTCCTTGGAACAGCGACGTGTCTTTGTGTGCCTGCAGCTCCTCCACTGAACGAACGAGAGCCGACAGGCATGCAAGTACCAAGGGTGAGGCAGGCAGCAGGACTCTGGCTCAGCAGTGAACTTCAGGAGGACTAAGCCAGTGAGGAAGGAGGCTGCCCTGCGCCTGCAGTGCTTAGGCCTCTAGACCAGGACGGGCCAGAGACACTGAAAACACAGCACAGCTCTGCATGTGGAGCTGGACTTGGGGTGGTGAGCATGCACACAGGCCTCCACAGGTCCTTTCTCCACAGCAAACCTTTCTCTGAGCACTGAGAAGCTTCTTAGGGGGAAGGAAGGCATTGTCGTCACTCACAGGGCGTGAAAACACGAGCCCGCCCCTTGGCCTGATGCTCTTCATGGCAGGTCCAGGGGTGCTTCAGCAGACAGGCGGAAAACTACGGATTTGGAGGCTTTAAAAGCCCCTGACAAACTGACCACAAATTGGAACAAAGTGAAGTTGAGGTTACTTTGAATGACTTCCTCTTTATAAAAAGCTGACAAGTAATGATTGCATGCATTCACGGGGCTTGACAGGATGTACAAAACACTTCTTGACTTCATTGATAGGTGGGACCTAAGAATGAACTCAGAGACAGCGAAGGGAACCATGGTCCCAGAGGCTGCCGAGGCTGGGCTCGAGGTCCCACATGGAGAGCAGCAGTCCCGGGAGCAGTGGCCCAGGGATCACAGTAGCGACAGCAGGACACTCTCTCCTGGGCAGCTGCTAAGGCTGCAGATGAGCAGCGTTCCCCCTCCAAAAGATCACTTTATCACCCAGTCATGGATGCATGAAAGGTTTCCAAATCGCCCGAGTGAAAACATACACACACAGGACAGAGAGGAGCTCGGAGTGGCGTCGACCCCACCCCCGCATACCTCTTCATGGACTTCGGGGAGAGCTCCTTGTCCACGTCCTTCCCAGGCGTGCTGTAGGGGCCCATGCTGTACTCGCTGTCATCGTCATACTCGTGGTCCAGCAGCGTCCTCGCCCACGTTCCCATGTCGTAAGGCGGCAGCATCCCTCCAAATTCCGAGGGCAGGATCTCGGGGTGGATCAGCTGGTGCAGACTGTTCAGGTTGTTGCCGTGTAAGAAAATCTAGCAGTGCAAGGGGAGAGTGAGACAAGAGGAGGCTGAGTAGCACCCAAATGCCGTGGGCAGCCGTGAGGAGGCAGTGACAGACACGCAAGGGGCTCGGCACCCTCTGGAAGCCCCTCAGGGACTCCGCAGAGCAGGCAGGCCTGGTGGTCTCACTGATATTTCATGTAAAACCCTGAAGTCCACAAGTGCTAAGGACTCTCAGCAAGGTCAGACAGGTATTGCACTAAAGAGACAGAACCCTACATCTGTTGCTCGGCTTCCCGGTCACAGGCTTGAGCCAACTCCACCATGCACGTGGCTCTGCACACCCGACCTGCATTAGCTGGGGCACAGGGGGCCAGGAGCACTGCCACGGCAGATCTGGCCACAGGCTCTCACCCGTTCAGAGCCTGCCAAGTTGCTAAGTCAAAAGCTCCCCACGGGATGGCTTGCTCTGTCACCAATAAAAATAAGGACACTGTAGCCCCTAAATTGTGACTTTAAAATGCAAAGCAGAAGGAGATCAGTGTCCTCACAAGGAATAGCTACCTGAGGTTCAAGTCCCACCTCGTAAGGCTGCCCGCTTCCCAGGTGTTTGCATACTTAACTGTCCAAGTGGAAAGCAGCCGGAAGTACTAATAACGGCACGCTGCGTGGGAATGCTGTCTATCGCTGGGACTGTCTGCACAGGCCTTCTGTATTGAACTAAATATTTGTTCAGGGCACATACGCAAGCTCAGTCTCTCCAGCAGTCCCTATCCCTCTCATTTTCTTTCTTTCAAATTCCAAACTGCACCTCAGCCTTCTCTGACACGTCATGACGTCATCTCCTATACACTTATGAGCTATTTACTGAAGAAAGGTCAGTTGTAACCTGGTAGCTCCAAGGTGCGTGGCTGGCACGCTGGGTTTGCTCTCCACACATCAGAATCCACAGAAGCAGATACATGCGAGGGTAAGAAAGGTTAGCTGGCATTGAATGCAGTGAGTGGGATGGAGTCACTGGCTAACAAACCCTAGCTGCAAGTGACTTTCAGGAGCGTAAAAGCGGGGACCGGCAGCTCCTGTCCAAAGGCCAGAGCAGTAAAGGGGCGGGCAGGCTGCCAGGCCACTGAGGCAGGAGGTGCTGCCACGGAACCCGCAAACCTCCTGCCTGCCCGTGCTGCCAGGAGAGCACACGGCAGGGCTTGGAAAACACACACATGCACACACACACTTAAATTCTTCTCCTCACATGACACACAACACACAGTCCTCAATTCTCATCACATACTGTTATAGATTCTCATTGCATACACACACACTCCTAGATTCTTCTCATCGCTCTGTCTCACACACATGCACACACAATACACACATTCTTAGATTCTTCTAACCATATACTTTTCTAGGCTCTTAGATCATACACACATATTCTTAGATTCTCATCTCTGTCTCACACACACCAACCCCCCCCACACACACACACACACAGCACACATACTCTTAGATTCTCATCTCTCTCTCACACACACACAACACACATACTCTTAGATTCTCATCTCTGTCACACACACACCCACACACACCCACACCCACGCACACACACACACACACAACACACACATACTCTTAGATTCTTCTCATCAGTAAAAGAGCCTTCCTGAGAAAGTTCAGCTGTGGCCTTGGAAACCTTTTGTCTTCCTAGGATTTAAATTTTTCTCGCAGATATGAAGGAAGTAAGTCGGGGTCAGGGACTTCACCAGTGTCCACCTGCTCTGGCCGCAGCATGTCACCTCTTCCTCTTCCTCCTCCTCCTCCTCTTCCTCTTCCTTCCCCTCCCCATCACCCTCCTCCTCCTTCCACAGCTTCAGGCCTCCCTCTGCTCCCAGTTTTCCTAAATCCAGCCCACGCATTCTCTGCCTCCCGCCCATGCCAGAAAGCAGCCTCTGTCAGGATTCTTCTCACCGCCAACCCAGAGTGGGCTCTCACTCAGCATCCCCTTGGGACAGCGGGGATGACCTCTGCAGGGAGACACTCCCTCTAGTGCCGATCCGGTCAGGACAGGCCACCCTGTAGCAACGCCCTCCACCACTTCTCACCACACTGGATCCGAGGGCCCAGACCCCAACAGAGCACGGGGTGCTATATGCAGCCGGGCTCACCCCCGTCTCTGCTCCCAGCCCCACTGCCTTCCCAGGGTCACTCTGCTCTCTGCCATTCGTCAGGGGCGCAGGGTGCGTCCGCCTAGGCCCTGTCCTGGCACTGTCTCCCCCTTTAGCCTCCACGCGACCAGCTCTGCTGCCTGCTGTGACTCTGCTTACCCTTCTGGGCCGAGTTTTCCCATCTATGAAATGAGAAGAATAAATGCCAGTGCCGACCCTGAAGCACCATCGGGAGGAACTGTGGAGTACAGTGCCGAGCACAGAGTGACACAAGAGTGGCAGGGCACATGTGACACCTTGGACCCAAAGCTCCAGCGGGCGTCCTGGACAACCCCACCCTGCCCTGGGGAAGCAGAGCACCAACAAAATGCTCATGCTTTTTGAATTCTAAATTTTGCATATTTCCATTTATAGGTACGAGCAGCAATTTTTAATACAAATTATAATTATTTAGGGAATTTCTCCTATACTACTGAAGACTAGCAAACTTCACACACAGTAAACTTGCCCACTAACATTTGATACAAAAACACCCACTGCCCTCAGGCCTCTGAGCATAACCTTAGTCACTGAGAAACAGGCAGAGGCCCCCAGGCCCTTGCAGTTCACCTCCTAAAGTAACTCCACCGCTTACCAAACAATGCTAGGACTTTGCTAGGCCCCACTTAAAATTACCTGCACTGATAATAACATATCAATATGGCATCATTTCTTTTGCCTTTATACTTCAGCTTTCTTATGTAATAAATGTGCTAAACTGTCCTCCCTTTTGTTTTCAAATATTCCACGCCCAGGGCTGGGGAGAGTGCTCAGCCGACTAAACACTTGCCTAGCAAACACAAGGACCTGGGTTCAACCCTGGAACCACAGGCTGTCCCAGCCCCAGAACCCTGGGCACACCATGCTGGCCACTGAAACCAGGCATGGTGGCATATGCCTGTAATCCCAGTGCTGGGGAGGCTGAGACAGGAGGATCACTATGGGGCTGAGCCGGGTAGGGAGACCCTGCACCAAATAAATAAGTAAATAATTTTTTAAAAAGAATCAGAGGGCTGGCGAGATGGTTCAGTGGTCTAAAGTGCATGCTTAGGAAAGCTCAGGCAACTGCAGGGACTGCGGTTCGATCCCTGGCACCACATGCTGCGCCAGCCCCAACACCAGGGCAGGCTGAGCCAGCCATAAAATAAATAAATAAAGAAACAAATAAACAAGCAAACAAATTTTTAAAAATTATAATAAAAAGAATCAGAAGGCTCTAAGTTTTAAAATGCTTCTGTCACAGCACCAATGCGCCTTTTACCATGGCCAGTACTATCTACACCCACAACATACATCGTAAGTCACTGGACCCGAAGCAGAAGAGACTGATACACAAACGCACATACCCTTTTTCGAGTCTTCTCCTTCAGGAAGGGCCGGATCACAGTGTACAGGGCGTGGATGTACCAGGGCTGGTTGACAAAGTGGATTCCTCCAAATCGCGCTGGGAAGCTGTCCTAGGGCCACACAAGGGAGCACGAGTCAAGAGCTGCTGTGACACCCGAGGGCTGACGGGAAGGACGACGCCTCGCCACGTGCTCAGCTGAGTCAGCGTCTGCGCCCGGAGGGCAAGAAGAAAAAGCGTCCCGGCCCTGCATGGCGTGCAAGAACCGGGTCCCCCGAGAGCTGACTGCGGGCAAGCATCTCCGGATTTCTCCCAGTGCCGGATTTTAAGCTTGCAAAATGCTAAGTCACAACAGTCTCAGAAACATAAATAAAGATATTAGGGGTTTGCAAAACAATGACTGTATGTTACATAAATGTTTTATGGAAATTATGTGTATCTGCAAAATTTAAATGAAAAATATTTTATTAAATATAAACGCAGTCACGTACATTCATGTATACAACATGAATGTCCCCATATCAAAATTCACTTCATTCATTTTATCTGTTATTTACAAACTTAATTGTGCTTTATTTGAACTATTAAAAAAAAAAAAAAAAACCTCATGCTTAAGCAGAATGGAACAACTGTACAGGAAGTTTAAGGTCACACGTCCTCGCGTCCTCAGTTCAAGCCAAGCCCCTGTAACGCACCCCACAGGTGGCGCTCCCCCGAGGCCAACCTGCCTCAGCAAGCAGCCTGCCCAGCCTCTTGGGAGCCCTTGAGCCTGAGGAGGTGCGCTCTCGACCCTTCCCAGGACCAGAAGGGAACCCTTAAACACAAGGATTTGGAATTGACTTAGGACATCTGCAGGAACCACGGAAAGCTAGAGGTGAACGCCGAGAAACTGGAGGTGTGCTTCCTTCTCATTTAAATTTTCTCTTGAATCAAAATTCCCTGGCCACCGCATGCACGGCCTAACTCAACGGCAAGCCCTGCTCCTGACTGGGGACTGGATCAGGACCTGCCTAGCAGACATCAGACTCCAGCTTCTTCGGCCTTTCAACCCAGACCCACACTGGCGTCTCTCAAGGGAGCTTGCAGGCGATAGGCTCAGACCGCACCTGCGTCTCGGGGTCTGGTTCTGCGGCTTCGCCCCTGCCCCTAAGCCGGGCCTCCTGGACTGCTCGCAGCTGCCCGTGGGGACTCTCTTGCTACTGACGCTGCGAGGGGTCTAGGAACTCCCCTGCCATGGACTCGCGCGGGGCTTCCTGCGGGAACCGCTGCTCTAGAGAACCCAAACCAACACACTTATTAGAATAGTTTCTATTTCTTATACTTTAGGGGCTGATGAACATTATTTTCTAAAGCAATTTATATCTCTAAAAAGAAGTAAATTGGAACAGCTAAAGGAGAGGCTGGGAACATAGCTCAGCACCACAGATGCCCGCCTGGCAAGCACAAGGTGCTGCGTTCTATCCCCAGTAACACACACACACACACACACACACACACACACAGAGCAATCATAGAATAGCTAAAGGTGAAATGCGTCTCCTTTGATGTCAGTCTCATTTTTGTAAACATGCACTTTTGATTCAGCAGATTACAAAGTTAAAAATGAGTCATATGCAAATTCCAGCACAGAATTTTAAGCTATAAAATGTTCATACTTAAAAGTTGTGTGCATATAAACAAGGGAATACTGAAACAAGCACAGCAGTGACCTCCGCCTGGACTGAGAACGTGAGCCCGCTCACTAGCGTTCAGGTTGGCTACTGTTTACATATTATTCCTCCCGTTGTCATATTTTAGGATCCAATATTATCCTTCCTTTGCTTATATTTTCTGACAGATATTGTAAACAAATGCGTAAATATTTTATGTACTTGCTCTATTTTATATACTATATATATATATATATTATATATATATTTTATATATATTTTATATACTGCACTTAGATTTTATATTTTACTGTGTGTATGTGTGTACTTTTCACATACACTACCCCGTGAGGATATCACCGTAGCGGGAGCACTCTTCTACCCCCCGGAACAAGTCTCGGGGGTCCACTGTGTGGCAGTTTGGGTGTGTCACGCGGAGCTATACAGCACTGTCCAGGTCAACCCTTGTAGAGCTCACTGTAATGAAGTTATTTTTCTCCTACATGCAGGTTATTGGTCAGGTCCCTTTTTTTTTTTTTTTTTTTTTTTTGGTGGTACCAGGAATCAAACTCAGGACCTTGTGTTTCCCAGGCAAGCACTTATTCCACTGAGCTATCTTCCCAGCCCCGATTTCGGTCTGGTTTTGTTTGCAGTACTTTTGGTTTTTACTGTGACCAGTACGGCCGATGCACGCCAAGGTTGCGTGCAGGGCATTTATCACACCGTGCTACTACGCCCCCACGGACTGCACCTGCATAACCTGGCAGAACAGCAGGCGCAGGCACGGGGACGCAGCCCGTCCTCCCCAGCAGTGCCCGGCAGTCACCCGCACAGAGCACCTGCCCCTGCTGGCCCACACAGGGCACCTGCCCCGGTCTGGCTGCCCGGTGCTTGCCCACGGAGCGAGCTCTGAACCAACGGATGAGTCTGCTCTCCTCTTTTGCTGTAATCTTGGTTTTTCTCATCTTGATTAATTTCATCAACAATAACATTGTTTAGGGGGACAACCACTCAGGACCCCCCTCCTGTCCCTCTCTTGGACAGGAACTTTCTTTCCCCTAATAAATCTATTCTGCTCATTAAAAAAAAAAAACCAAAAACATTGTTTAATAGTAAATGCTGAGAACACAGGTACACTGCTTCTAAGCCTTGATTGTCTGAATTTATCTGCCAGTCTCTCTACTGTCTCTTCATAATATTTTATTTAACGTGAACTCATGTCATGCAAATGTTACTCATCAGGAATCCCAAAGGACTGGCCTGAGGATGCTTTCTCCTTATAAGAGCCCCTTCCCCGCCTGCCAGATAGGTGGCACTGGGGCCCGGGGGTGGGGGGATTTAATAAACCCCTTTGCTACCCATGACTCCAGTGTATAGTCTGATCTCACATACGTAATTACTGGATAATAATTATACCATTCCACTATAACTAGGAGATGAGAAATCACCTGGGCAGACCATTCCTGTGGTCCTTAGTGACACTGAGGCTTTCTCCCGCCACCCAGCTTCCTGGCCGGC
>PVKN010039134.1:0-10937 GCA_004027915.1 Capromys pilorides | reverse complement strand
ACACACACACACACACACACACACACACACACACACACACACACACCCCACCCCATAAAACAAACAAACACAAAAAAACTGCACATCCAAAGTAGCATCATGGCCAGCCAAATAGCTCAATGGATTAAAACACCTGCAAGCAGGTGCAGGGGCTATGGGTTTAATTCTCTGGGCCTGCCATGCCGGCCCCAAGCACAGGACCCACTGAAATGGCAATTGAGAATGGGCATGATGGTGTACGCCTGTAATCACAGCTCTTGGGAGGCTGTAAACAGGCGGAGCACTACAAGTTCAATCTAGTAGTGAGACCCTGAACACCTTGTAGACTTCCCTAAAAAAAAAAAAAAAAAAAAGTTAGCATCAAATCAGAATGAATTCTGGTTCAGTAGCAAACTCACTCTCTGGAGACATAAGAGTTGCTTTTAAGGGGAGAATAAACCCAACAAACTGGGCTAACATCTTCTGTACCTAAGATGAACTCAGTGATAGAGACCATGTACCTTTTTTTTTTGTGGGACTGAGGTTCAAACTCACAACCTTGCACTTGCCAGGCAGGCACTTGTGCCACAGAGCTATCTCCCCATCCCCACCATGTACCTTTTTAAGGCTGAGGAGATTAATAGTGTATCTGGTAACCTTTTCTATACTCTTCTTCCATGGAAAGACCTTACATCTTTATAAGATACAAAAAAAACTCCATGTGGAGCCAGGGAGACAGCTCAGCATTAGTCCAAGCACCTGCTTGGCAAGCATAAGTATCTAGGTTTGATCCCCAGTACCGCTTGCTGTGCTGGCCCTGCCCCAGACTTGCCACGCCAGCCACTTAAACCGAGCATGGTGGCACACAACTGTAATCCTAGTGCTGGGGAGGCTGAAACAATAGGATCGCTATGAGTCTGAGGTGTGTAGCGAGATCCTGTACTAAATACAGAAAATAAACAAAAAACCCTTCATGCTATTTATCACCCAAACCTGAATTGGTTTAAAGATAAATAAAGAGAAAGCACACCAGTCAGAGGCAACTAAAAATCCAAGCAAAATCTTTTGGGCTCTCTCTAGAAGGGCTCCTCATTCCCTACTCCCTCAAGAATCCTGGCAAAACCCAAATGAAAATGGGGCATTTCCTAGGACTAAGAATTGAAGCTACACCTACATTCACCACTTTTCACCCACATATACCACTTTACCTGGGACATCCCGTTGGTGACAGCAGGTCTCAGTACGGATTTATTCTGCCGACTAATACAAGGACAATTTGCTTTAATGCCCCACTTGCCCCTGGCAGCATGTACCATGTCTCCAATATTGTAAAGAGCTGAAAAAAGTATAACAATAATTAATATCATAACACTTGTATGTGCCATGTATTTGATCATGGACCTACTTCATAGTATTCCCATCAATACTTGACCACATAGAAGCTACATAAATTCATTCATTCATTTTTGAGACAATCTCACTTAAGTAGTTTAGGCTGACCTGGAAGTAACCCCTACAGATCCTGCCTCAGCCTTGGACAGCATTAGGATTACAGATGTGTGCCGTTGTACGTATTTTTTTAAATTTTTTATTTTTGGTGGTACTGGGGATTGAACTCAGGACCTTGCACTTGCCAGGCAAGCACTTATTGTATTCTACTGAGCTGTCTCCCTGGCCCCTAGCTTTAAGCTAGATTTTCATAAATCTAAAACGAGTGAAAATTTCAAAGTACAATGCCTGGCTTTTTTATTCTGGACCAACCTATCATAGGAATGTGAAATGATGTATCTTTTTTTGGTACTGGAGATAGAACTCAGGGCCTTCCATCTGCCATGCAGGCGACTATGCTGCTGAGCTATTTCCCCTGTGAGAAATGATATACGGAAACATGATAAGCTCTTATCATCATAAATGGGGAAGCAGAATGTGGAGTAGCTATATTCACTGTTTTTTTTTTTTTAGCAGTACCAGGAATTGAACTCTGGATCTCATGCTTGCCACGCAAGCACTTACTCTACTGAGCTATCTCCCTGGCCCTACATGTACTTTTTTTTTGTTTTTAAATTTTATTTATTTGTTTGCTTGCTTTTGTTTCTTTATTTTGTGGCTGGCTCAGCCTGCCCTGGTGGTGGGGCTGGCGCAGCATGTGGTGCTGGGGATCAAACCGCAGTCCCTGCAGTTGCCTGAGCTTTCCTAAGCAGGTGCTTTAGACCACTGAACCATCTTGCGTGCCCCCCTACATGTACTTTTAATATCTCCTTGGAGATCTAAACTCTGAGAAACACAGCAGGCTTAGTTTTTGTTTTTTAAATCACACAATGAAGATGTGGTTGATATATTGTGTCAACTTGAGATGTCAAATGCTTGGCAAGATCTGTTTGTTAATTCTACACCCCAGAGTGACTCAGCACAAAAAAACTATATGAAGGGGCTGAGGGAGGCTTCTGTATACCCCACTTCCTTTGCTGCACCACTTCCAAGTTGTGCCACTTGATCTTCACGCTCCAATCTTCATGGTGGAGCTCTAGTCTTTGCACTCAGTGTGGAACGGAGAGAGGCTTGATAGACACTGCAACTGCTGCTCCTTCCTCTGCTCTCCACTGTTCTCCACTGCCGTGAACTGCCTGTGAACTACTGCCATCTGCCCTGGTGCCAGTCAAGTATGGACTGAAACTTGCATTAACTGTGAGCTAAGTAAGTAAACTTTTCCTTCTTTAATTTTGGGTGTTGGGTATTTTGTCCCAGCACCAAGTAAAAAGTCACTGAGACAAAAGACAATCCATTTCACCACAATTTATGGTATGATAATGTATCCATTAACAACACTTTTTTTCAAAGCTGGTAGGGTACCACATGCCTGCAATCCCAGCATTCAGGAGGCTGAGGTAGAAAGCTTGCCTGCTGTGAGTTTAAGGCCATCCTGGACTATAGTGAGTTTAAGGACAGCCTGAATTAGAGTGCGACCTAGTCTCAGAAACAAAATAAAACAAAACAACTCCCCCAACCCTCACACCCCCCACCAACAAAAAAAAAAATCAACAAGGAATCTACAAAAGGCATTTTCTTCACCTGTGCCAGGGATGATCTGTGTGGGCATGAGATTCTCTGGTTCATGGGACTGCCCCTTTGCACATTTTAACCAAGAGAAAACCTCTTCGTCACCCATCTCCTCTGTCTCTGAAACACAAAGGAATGATTTCACTTATTTCATTAGGATCACAAGATGATCTCCTCTCAGTGACAAGTTTCAGAATCCTAAAATCAATTTCCTCATGGCCAAAAAAAATTGGTAAGAGCTAACTTTCAAACACAAGTTTTACTCAGGTATAATTTGCATATAATAAACTAACAACTCCAAGTGTGTACTTCAATGAGTTTGAATAAACATATTTAGCTGTATAAACACTATCACCATCATGATACAGAACACTTTTACCCTGTCTCCAAAAGTCCCCTCATGCTCTTAATAATCTTCCTTCAATCATGGCCACCACTGATCCATTTTATTTTCTGGTACTGATCAGAATTTCTAATACTAATCAACACTGCACATAGGTGGAAGCATAAAGCATACAGCTGGGCACAATGGTGCATGTTGCTATTTCCTAAAAGGGGGGGGGGGGCCTGAGGCAAAAGGATTGAGTTTGAGGCCAACCAGAGGTAGGTGGCGAGGTCCTTGTTCCATGCTAGCTCACTAGACAGTGAGACCCTATTTCAAAGAAATAAAAAACAAACCCATCAAGCAAACCAGGAGGCATACAAGGGATAGTATTAGCTTTCTTTTAGTCATCATAAATACTTTGTAGATATGTTTTCAGTTTTCCCAGTCACAGTTTTTATTTTTTGGTCTTTTTGAGACAGGGTCTCACTATGCAGTTCAGGTTGGCCTTGAGCTCTTTTGTAGTCCAGGCTGGTCTCGAACTCACATTGATCCTCCCGCCTCAGCCTCCCAAGTGCTGGGATTACAGGCGTGAGCCACCACGCCCAGCTCAGTCACACAGTTATGATTTAACTTTTTAACTCTTTAAGAGCGTCTTTTCTAAAGAGCTGGAACCAATCTACATTCCTAATGGTAACGTTTAAGAGAGCTGTTTCTTCCCCACACTACTTTATATTGTGACCTTCAAAATTCTTTTGTGATTCTGGTTATGCTTTTCATTCGCATGTCCATATTGCATAATGATTTCTATGTATTCATCTAGATATACTGTTTAAAAAATCTTAATTTTTTTTGCGGAACCGGGGATTGAACTCAGGTTCTTGTGCTTGCCAAGCAAGTACTTATCTCCCTGGCCTCTTCTCCCATTAAATTTTTTTTAAACAGGGTCGGGTCTAATCTCACTTATGGCCCAGCCTGGCCACAAACTTGTTGCACTCCTCCTAACTCAGCTCCTTAAGTGCTGAGATTATAGGCATATGCCACAAAGACAAGGCTTTGTATCTTTAGGTTTGTACCCATTTTAAAGCTGGGTTGTGGAGCTGGGGAGATAGCTCTGTGGCACAAGTGCCTGCCTGGCAAGTGCAAGGTCATGAGTTCGAACCACAGTCCCACCAAAAAAAAAACCCCAAAAATAAAAAACTAGGTTGTCTTCTTGTTATGATGTGAGAGGTCATTACATATTATGAATACAAGTCCTTTACAAATATGAGCGACAATCCTTTTCTTCTAGTCTGTGGTCTCTCATTTAAATTTCTTAATATTGTTTTCTGAAGATTGATTTTCAAATTTTTTTTTTGTATTTTTGGGAAGGGTCTTCAGGGTGTTCAGGGTCTCACTACTAGATCAGACTCATAGTGATCTGCCTGTTTTACAGCCTCCCAAGAGCTGGGATTACAGGCCAGTGCCACCATGCCCAATCTCAATTACTGTCTCAGCACTGAATGGGGGCGGGGCTGGTGTGGCAGGCCTAGGTATCCAACCCCAGGTCCCTGTGCATGCTTGCAGGATTTCCAAATTTAGTAACTAATTTTTCTTTTGCATTGCATCCAATGTAAGGAATATCTTTCTGACCCAAAGACATAAATATTGTCATCTCCATTTTTATTGAAGTTTAGTTTTAGTTTTTCAATTTTTTTTTTGTTTTAAAAAGAAAAAAATGAAATTTCAAAAACAAGACGATAACAAAAAATTGATAACAATGGTTAAAATACTGCATATTGTTATCTTTAAATTACTCTGAGTACAAGACATAGGTATTTAATTGCTCAAACAATATTATCAAAAACTCTTTTCAACAGACTAAAAGAAATTAGTGGGTCAGGAGAGATGGCGCAGCAGCATAAGCCATTGCCTGGCAAGACCAAGTTCCTGAGTTTGATCCCTGGGACCAATAAACAAACAAATAAATATATACACACATTTTTTGGCTTTTCCCCTATCCCCCACCCCAGTTTATCTTTTCTTTTGAACACTTTTTTCCCACTTTACATTTATAGTTTTATTTTTATGCTTGGGAATAGAGTATTTTATACACTGAATACTATATAGCATTATAATAAATCTGAAATAGGACTAGTCCTCAACTTTGTTCTTTTCTGTTTTGTTTTGGTTTTTTTCTGGGCCTTTTGATTCATATAAATTTTAGAGCCATTCTGTCAATTTCTACAAAAAACATACTGAGCTTCTGATTGGAAATTGATACATCTCCCCATTTATTATGTAGCCTTTTTTTTTCTTTTGTCTCACTTCTTTGATATAGGGTCTTGCTAAGCAATTGAGGCTGGTCTTGGACTTATAATGATCTGCCTGCTCAGTCTCCTGAGTGCTGGGATTACAGGTGTATGCCACTTGGCATATAGTTTTTGATTTCTCTTAATGTGTTGCGATCTTCAATATGTGATACTTTTTTTTTTTTTTTTTTTTTGACACAGTGTTTTATCATATAGCTCAGTCTGGCCTCAAGTTCAAGGCAATCCTCCTGCCTTAGCTTCCCAGGTACTGGGATTACAGTCGTGCTCCACCACACCTGACTACATTTGTTAGATTTATGCTTAAAACACTTTGTTTTTGTTAGATTAAACAACTGAGGCAAGCATTCTATCACTGATCCACATAACCAATCCACTTTGTTATTTTGACACTACTATAAATGACATTTAAATTCTCAATTTCTAATAACTGCCATTATAAAAATATAGCCAAGCGTAGCAGACCATATCTGTAATCCCAGCACTTTGGAGGTTGAGGCAGGAGGATTGCTAGGAGTTTGAGGCCACCATGGGCTACAAAGTGAGTCCCAGGCCAGCCTGAAATGCAGTAAAATCTTATCTCAAAAAGACAAAAACAGGGCTGGGAGATAGCTCAGTAGAATAAACATTTGCCTGGCAAGTGCAGGGTCCTGAGTTCAATCCCCAGAACAAGGTCAAAAACACAAAACCCCACAAATACAATGGATTTTTATGGGCTTTGTGTTCTGCAAATCTTGCTACTTTACGTGACTGTATCCTCTGAAAGTACAAACTATTTCTTTCTAATCTTTTTTTTGGGGGGGAGGGAGGTACTGAGGGTTGATCCAGGAGCTTCACAATGGGCACAATTGTGCCCAACCCTGTTTTATTTTTTTAAGACAGGTTCTCCCTAAATTGCTATGTTGCTCAAGTTAGGCTCAAATTTGTGATCCTCTTGCCTTTGCCTCCCAAAGCGTTGGAATTACAGGTGTCACTACAACCAGCTCAACCTTGGATCTTTTATTTCTTTATATTAATAACTCCAGTATAATATTGGCTAGAAGCTACAAAAGTGAGCATCTTTGCTTTGTTCTTCTTTCTCAAATTTGGGCTCAGCGGATTAAAGGCCTGCTTATGCAGCTCGATCCCTATGTGCGTGTGCGCCCTGTCTTGAGGTCTGATCTACGTAGAGACCCTGTAGAACTGTACTTTAAAATTCTTTTTGTGTGCTCAAAAATTTCAAATTGTTTTATTACTGGTTTTCTTTTGTTGTGCTGTGCTAGGTCTCAACAATCTTGTGGATGTGGGGGAGCACTCTGCTGCTGAGCTGTACCTTTTATAGCCTGTCAGGATGGGCATGAGTATTGAATAGTCAACCTTAGACTACTTTCCCCTGAGAATGTATGACCTATTTTGTTAAGTATTCATGTACTTATTTTATTTTTTTTTTGCAGAACCAAGGACTGAACTCAGGCCCTTGCACTTATTCTACTGAGCTATCTCTCCAGCCCCTCCTTTCTCTTTCGCTTCTGCTTTCTGAGACAGGCACTTGCTGCGTAGCATAGGTTGGCCCTAAACTCATGGTCTTCGTGCTTCAGCTTTCCGACTGTCTGGATTATAGATGTGCATTATCACACATGGCTAGAATTTTTTTTTTGTACCAGGGATTGAATTCAGGACTTTGATCTTGCCAGGCAGGTGCTTATGCTACTTAGCAATATCCCTAGCCCTAGACTTAAATCTGACAAAATATTTTTAATTCTTTGTTCATAAAAGATATGGAGTTAAATTTTCTTCTTTTCTTTTTTTTGACATAGGATCTCTCTGGGGCCAGGGAGATAGCTCAGTAGAGTAAGCACTAAAAAGAAATAGGATCTCTGTGTAGTTCAGGCTGGCCTTGAACTCATGGGCATCCTGCTTCTTGTAAGGATGAGATTACAAGGCATCTTTTTTTTTGGTCTTTTTGGGACAGGGTCTCCCTATGCAGGTCAGGCTGGCCTTGAGCTCACTTTGTAGCCCATGATGCTCTTAAACTCCCAATGATCCTCCTACCTCAGCCTCCCAAGTGCTGGGATTATAGGCATGTGCCACCACACCCAGCATGTTTGGTTTTGGTGTTAGTGTAATGCCGCCTTCACCAAATGAGTTATAGCCCAGGCTGGTCTCCAACTCACACGTATCTTTTTTTTTTTTTTGTACTTTAGTGAAGGGTCTTCAGGGTGTTCAGAATCGCACTAGTAGATCAGACTCATGGTGATTTGCTTGCTTACAGCCTCCCAGGAGCTGGGATTACAGGTGCGCCACCACACCAACTGCTGTCTCAGTGGCCCCAGGGCTATTAGGCATGCCCCTCCTTTTTTTTTTTTTTTTTTTTTTTTGGTGCTAGGAATTGTGCTGTTGAGCTACACTCCCAGCCCTCCTCCATTTTCTGAAAACAACAACATAAAACATAGCATACATATAATTTGTAATTTCTTCAGTGTTTGCTAAAAGTTACCAGTATAACCATTTGGACTATCATTTTTCTTGGTTGGAAGGTTTCCTAAAACCATAAATTCAAGCCAGGTGGTATATGACACATACTTGTCATCCCAGCACTCAGGAGGCTGAGGCAAGAGAATTACTCTGAGTTCAAAGCCAGCCTAAACTACAAAGTGAGATCCTGTCTCAGAAAAACAAAAAACCCCAGAACTTGGGAGGCTGAGGTAGGAGGATCGGCATGAGTTTGAGACCAGCCTGGGCTACAAAAGTGAGCTCAAGGCCAGTCCGAATTGCATAGTGAGACCCTGTCTCAAAAAGATCCCCCCCAGCAAAAAAAATCCTACAAATTCCTTAAGACAGGGTGTCGCCATGTAGTCCTTGAATTTGTAGGGTTCCTCTTGCTTCAGCCACTCAAGGGTTGGGATTACAGGTGTGTGCCACATCCAGTTTAATATTCGTAATTTTGATTATTTTTTTGACAATGTTTGAATGATCTGTAGTGAAGAACTCTCTCTCTCTCTCTTTTTTTTTTTTTTTTTTTTTTGTGTGTGTGTACCAGGGATTGAAATCAGGACCTTGTGCTTGCCAGGCAAGCACTTCTTCCACTTATTTTCCCAGCCCTTTTTTTTTTTTTTTCTTGGAAACAGGATCTTGCAGTTCAGGCTAGCTTCAAACTCATGGTAATCTTCCTAACTCAACCTCCCAAGTGCTGGGATGACAGGCATGTGCTACCACACCCAGTTTGGGCTTTTCCTGTTTAACATTTATAAAGGGCCCATTTCCTTTTTTTTTTTTTTTTTGTGGGACAGGGGTTCAAATTCATGACCTTGCACTTGCCAGGCAGGCACTTGTGCCACAGAGCTATTCCCATTTCCTTTTTAAAATTTTTTTCTTTTTCTGTGGTACTGGGGATGGAACTGTGAGCCTTGTACTTGCCAGACAGGCGCCCAATTTCCTTTTTTTTCTAGTTTCTCTTTAAGTAGAAGTTTAACTATGAAATATTTTGTTTCTAATATAGGTATTTAGTGCCATCAGTCCCCCTGCTGGCTGAACACCATGATTATTTGCGCTTATTCATTTCAAACCATTTTTTAGCTGGGTGTGTTGGCACATGCATGTAATTCTAGTTAATCAGGATAACTGAAATTCAAACGTAGACTGGGAAATTTAGGGAGACCTTTCTCAAAACTGAAAAATGACTGGAGAAGTAGTTCAGACCAGTTCTGGGTCAATACTCCCATAGTACTCAAAACAAATAGCACTATTTTTTTCTAGTTTCTCCAGTAATTCCTTTTTTTGATCTATGAGCTATTCAGAAGTATTATTAAATTTCAAAGTACATATTTGGAATTTTTCAGATTTTTCTTTTTCTTTTTTTTTGAGACAAGGTCACGCAACCCAGTCTGGCCTCCGGCCCTTGTTGATCCTCCAGTCTCAGCCTTCCAAGTACTGGGATTACAGGCATGTGCCACCTACCCAGCTTTTTAAGCTATCTTTCTGTTAGCTGTTTCTAATTCAATTCTTTTCAAGGCTGAGAGGCAGGAGGATCAGTGCGAGTTCAAGACAGCCTGGGCTACAAAAGTTGAGTTCAAGGCCTGCCTGAACAGCATAGCAAGATTCTAAAAAAAAAAAAAAAAAAATAACAATAATAATTTTCAGGTCAGAAAACATTAACATAATCTTTTTCATTTTAATTACCTGATACTTATTGAAATTTATTTTACAACACAGAATATAACACCTATTTTGATGAATGTTCTATGGGCACTCAAAAATGTATATTGTACTGTTGTTGGAAAGTATTCTATAAATTTCAATTAGGTCAAGTTGATTGATGATGTTAAGTCTTCTATATCCTTGCTATTTTTTCTCTATTCTATAAATTATTGAAAGGTCTTGAAACCTCTAATTATAGTTGTGGACATTGTCTCTGCTGCCTTTTAATCATATTGGTTTGGCTTTATATGCTTTAAAACTGTTAAGTACTCAAACCCTTAAGAGTTGCTCTATCCAGTTGATAAACTATTTCCATTATCATTACGACTGTGTGTTTTTTCTTAATGGGACCACGGTTCGAACTCACGACCTTGCACTTGTCAGGCAGGCAGTTGTGCCATGGAGCTATCTCCTTGGCCCCTTCATTATCATTATGAAATGTCCTACCTATGTTAATATTTTTTACTCAGAATTTACCTATCTGGTACTCATATAATTATTTCCATCTTTTTTAAAAAAATAAAACATCTTTTTTATTCATTCTTCAGTTTCGTGTGAAACCGGGGATTGAACTTAAGCCCTTGCACTTACCAAGCAAGCACTTATTCTGCTGAGCTATCTCCCCAGCCCTCATTCTTCAGTTCATGGGCATTTTTTTTTTTTTTTTTTTTTTTTTTTTTTTTTTTTTTTTTTTTTTTTTTTTTTTTTTTTTTTGTGGTGGTGGTGGTGGTGGGGGGGAGTTCTTTCTTTCTTGATGTACTTAGTACAGGGTCTTACTATACAGACTGGACTCATTGATCCTCCTGTTTTCAGCCTCCTATGTGTTGAAATTACAGATGCGCCACCATGCTCAGTCTCAATCGACATCTCAGCACGCCCCAGGGGCAGGGCCCGCATGGCATGCCAGGGATCGAACCCTAGTCCCTGTATCTGCCTAAGCAGGCTCTTCAGTCCGCTGAGCTATCTTCCAGCCCCCATCTTCCTTTGAGAAGGGTTAAACATAGTATATAATTTGTCTTGTTTTACTTTTAACTTGTCTTTATACTTAAAATAGGTTTCTTAAAATTAAAAAAAAAAAAAAAAAAAGCATGAAT
>PVKN010039133.1:0-10937 GCA_004027915.1 Capromys pilorides | reverse complement strand
TTATACTGTCCTTTCAACTTTTATCTGATAATCATAATAATAATATATCAAAGATTGGATAAAATTTATAAAACATCAAAAACAATACTATTCAATATAGTTGCATATTGTAATTACATTTGTTTAGTTCTGAAGATGAGAAATTCACCCATGACCTCAGGCAAACGATTTCTGAAAGATGCACCTCTCGCACCTGGGGTGACTCTGGCTCTCCCGGGACCCTAGAGAGCCTCTAGAAACGTCTTCCTTTCACTGTACCTCTCTGTGGGCCAGAGATGACTTTCAAGTCACTTTTTACTTTTCATTCTGCACTGCTTCCAAGTTCCAGTGCCATCAGCACGAGGTCTTCCTCACTGTGGAGCGTCGCCCGGAGGCTTTGCGCCCTCTGCGCTTCAGCTAACGCTTTTTGCAGCTCAGGCTTTTCCTAGTCAGCTTTTTACCTGGCAGCACCTGTGGTCAGCCTCTTTTTTGTTGTTTGCTTTTAGTTTCTTTCCTTCCAGCATAATGTACTTATTTACTGACGTATGCCTGTCCTCACTAACAGAGCTTTTTGAGGCAGGGTCTCTTGTTATGTCATGGAGAGTGGTGGTCGACTCACCACGTAGCCCAGACTGGCCTGATGTATACAACAATCTGATCCTCCTGCCTCAGGACGAAGAGACACTTCGGAAGATTTTGAAAGAAGTTTATTTATGGAAACGCGATCCCAACCCAAAGAATATCTCCTTTGCTGATACAATCGTTGAGCTGGCCCAGGGATCTGCCTACGACTGCTTCTGGAACTAGAAGGAAGGCCTGTGTCATTAAGCCTGATTGGACACCACTCTCTAGTCTCTTTAACCCAGTCTGACAAACTATCAAAGACGTCCTGACTTACTGACAATCAATGATTATATGTGTTTTTTTTTTTTTTGAGGGGGGGTTGTTGTTGTTTATTTGTTTTGCAGTATTAGAGATTGAACTGTGCTCACCAGGCAAGCACTTATTCTACTGAGCTATCTCCCCAGCTCTGCATTTTGGTTTTAAGTTTTTGGGTTTTTGCTTAACTCTGACTGACAGGGCACGGGCATGGTATTCTGAACAACCACAGTCCCAGCCCCACTCTGTCCCCATGCTTGCCTCAGGCCCGTTAATATTCAGGTACCTGCCTGATGTCCCCGTTGACTTAAGCCTCTGAGAGAACTGACTCTCCTCCTGCATGCCCGTCCCGCCCCTCCCTATGCCCTCTCAGCCCCCACCCAAGGAAACTCCTCTCTCTCCCTCCATCATGGCTTGCAGCAAAACCACAAATTATAAATCCCTTAGCCTGCTTCCTAAGGCTGTTTATAAGTAAAATCTTCTCTGATTCCCTGAAATCAGTATCTTATAGAGGATGAAGAAACCAAAATCAGCCGTGGCCCGTCCACCACGTGAAGATAGAGCGCAGAAGATAGTCTGCGAAGAAGAGAGCAGGGTCTGCGCAGGCACCGAACGCGCTAGCTTCTTGATTCTAGCCTTCCAGCCTCTGGAAATGGGTCTGTTGTCAGTAAGTCACGACGTCTTTGATAGTTTGTCAGACTGGGTTAAAGAGACTAGAGAGTGGTGTCCAAAGAGCTAGGAGAAGTCAGTTATAAAGCCAAAAACCTCCTCACCTGCACCGGCCCTTCAACAGGTTGAGGAGTGGGCTGACACTGCTCTAGAATACAAGCGCCTGAGGAAGCAAACGCTAATGGCCAATGAGCATCAGCGATCTCCTCTCCCTGGGCCTGGAGCGGATAGGGTTGTTATGAGCCCTAACTCCACTTTCCAGTATTTGCTTTGACTGCCCATCGTTACAAAGAAACAAGTTCAGATGTCACACGCGTCCCTTTAAAGTCATTCAAGGAGCCCAGTGAGTTACCTAAGGTGCACAACAATTGATTTCACCAAAAACAAATGAGCTATATTTTTGTAAATTGAGTAGACTGCATCTTCAAGGTACTATACTGTACTGAACGAGATCTTCAAGCTGCCTAACAATCACTTTTGAATGACACCTCCCTTCTACATTGTTTTCCTATGTCTCTTCCTTTCAAGAGTCTCCTATGGGAAATCCACATTGTCAGCATAGATGGCTACAAAACCAGTAGGCTGGAAACCCAAAGAGGATCCTGCTCAAGAAAGACCAGAAGAAGCAGCCCAAGGAGTTAGAATTGTCATTTTGCTAAAAGTGATTCAACAGCCGTAATACCAGCTAAGAAACTCAATAACAAAGACCTGATCTACAAAAATGGCAGTCAAAATATAAACGATGAAAAGCACCTGAAAGCTACTCCTGAAAAACCATGTACTCTGATGGCCCTAAACTTTGGGGATAACGTAGAATAAAAAGTCAAAGATAACTTGAAGTCAGACTAAAATGTACTGACAGTCCAGACAAATGAGGAAGGAGGAGAATATGGAATCACAATAGATGAAGGCAGCCATATGCTTAGTTTCTGCCTATTAGGAGCTAGATGCATAGAGAGGCAGCAGCTCCTCTTGCTGGGTATAATGGGGCGCCTCTGTGACTCCAGCAGTCACAAGGCTAAATCAAGGAGAATCGCAAGTGTGAGCCCACATGTGGCAACTTAGTGAGGCCTGCCTCAAAATGTTTAAATAATTAAAAAGCCTGGGTTGTAACTCAGTATAAAGGCCCTAAATTCAATCTGGTCACACACACACACACACACACACACACACACACACACTCCTAAAGACAATATTTGGAATATAACATATATAAATATAAACTTTTCCAATTCCTTTATAAACAGTTATTGAATTGTGGAAAAATGAAATTATTGAATTTGGAGAATTTTTACTACTTGGGATGGACAGCTCTGAGTTCTGAAAGTTAATGTTGAAACTGATTTTAGTAGTACAGAATTATACACCAGGTGGGCTGAAAATGCAGGCTATCTGGAAGATGATTTAATCACTGTTGTATTTCTTTCATATCAGATTCTAAAAGCTTTATTATCAGCTTTCTGATAATGTTGGCCATGGGAAATTCAATAAAATTTCCTCTATTTTAAATTATACTTATTGTGAAATATTTTAATTACCCCTGGATAAAATTCAACTCATAATAGGAATCACTCCCAAGTTGGAAATGTACAAATCAGACAGCAGAGTTATATTGCTGTAGTTGATGATATTGTAGAGAGAAACAGCAATCTAGCTCCCTGTAGAAGCCAATATATCATATCCCAATAGCAGCATCCTCAAACAGGAGCAAGCCAAACGAATTGCAGGCTATTTTTCAAGGGAAATGGCTCTAAAGGTAGACCTAGTTCTTCACTTTTGAACATATATATATATATATATATATATATATATATATATATATATATATCTTGTTGCAATTTAGCCATCATCAAAAAAGTTAACTCCTTAAAATTGAGGATGGATCTCCTCAATCCAGTAACTCCTTAACACTGCCTGTATTGGAATCACATAATTAACTTTAGAAGCAAACTGACACCCAGCTCCTGCCCATCTAAATGGTCTGGAGTGTGATCAAAGGACCAAGAGTTTTAAAAGTCCCCAGGCAATCACATATGCAGAGAAAAAGAAGTCTGCTTTGTTTTCCTAGTGACTATTTGAAAGCTCAGATTTCTTTTCCACTTTTTAAACAATTTCTTGAACTTATGAAATTTGATTTGAACATATCACTGGGCCAGAGTTACTCAATGAAACAGCAAGTACAAAAATAAGGAGTTTTGGCCGGATGTGTGGGCCCACACCTGCTATCCTAGCACTTGGGAGCTGAGACTGGAGGATCAGTGTGAGTTCAAGGCCAGCCAGGGCTACAAAAGTGAGCACAAGGGCAGCCTGAACTGCATAGTGAGACCCTATGTCAAAAAGACAGACAGACAGACAGACAGACAGGCAGGCAGGCAGGCAGGCAGGCAGGCAGGCAGGCAGGCAGGCAGAAAAGAAAGGAAAGAGTTTAGAGTTTTTCAAGGAAATGGAGAGAGCATTATAGAGAGAAAATTGTTATTTGCAAAACTTATTTAAAAGGTTTTTTTTAGGTGAACAAGGAAAAGGCTAAAGACACCTTGATGAGAAATATCAAATCTCACAGAGGTGACAATTATTTTATATAATTAAATGAAATATTTATATATTAAATGAAATATTAGGTTTATTGTTTTGTTGTTGGTTTCCTTATGTAAATAATTTGTCAATTTCTGCTAGTAGCTGAAAAACAATTGCCTCTTTGTCCTACTGGCTTGCTTACTTCTCTGTTTAGGGAGGGCATCTCAGCTACAAGAGCCGATACTCACAGCTTAACAGAAGTAAGATTTATTTTCAGAAGTTCCAGCCCAAGCTCAGCCAACTCCAGCCTGAAGATGACATGGCAGGAGGACGAAGTGTAGGAAAGTCACCCGCATCATGGTGATCAGAAGCAGAGAACAAAGAAAGGAGCTGGGGGGAAGCTCGACCCTTCCGTGTCACATCCCCAGGGACCAATGCTAACCACACCAACCCTTAACAGCACACTCGCTGCTGAAATGCAAGGGGACCTCAAACCTCATCCTCTAGTAACACAATCAAAATTTCATCATCTTAAACATGGAAAAACTAGAGAGCATTGGACCTCAGTATGCTATGCAAGCCACTTTGTATATAGCGAAATGTCTCTGCCTTACTTGTTAAATTCACTCGGCCAAACACTGATAGTTGTATAGATGAGCTGTAAACACTACAAAACAGGTCTATAATTAATACTTTGCCATTTAATGTTTTAAAAATTATATAAAGACCATCATTTTAAGTAGCCAAGGAGAATATTAATTGTGCACCAAAAGAACATTTAATGTACCAGCCGAGCTATTTTACTCTATTTATTTATTTGTTTTTCTTTTTTTCTAATGTATGTGTCTAGTACAGGGTCTACACCAATCAGACTCAGGTGATCTTTCCTGTCTTTCAGCCTCGCAAGCGCTGGGATTACAGGCCCATGCCACCATGCCCAGTCTCAGTGTTGATCTCTGAGTGCCCTGGGGGCAGCGCCAGCACAGCACACCAGGGATCGAACCCTAGTCCCTGCACTCTGCCTAAACAGGGGCTTTAGTCTGCTGAGGTACTTGGTTAGCCTCCTATTTTACTGTATTTAATAGCCCTTAGCTCTCATATGTGATGGCTTTACACAATGATTTCATGCAATAGTTGAAGAAAATCATATGAAGATTAAGCTGTGAAATGTATCATTCCTCATTGAGCTTTTGAATACAAAATGCCATCCTTCCTACTTTCCTTAACTTTATAATTATTTTTTTGCATGATACCTATCAACTAAGCCTGCACTAAATAAGTACATTAGACTCAAACCTTTAAATAACATATGTTTTAAGACTGTTTCTTGAGGCTGGGGAGACAGCTCCGTGGCACAAGTGCATGCTGGGCAAGTGCAAGGTCATGAGTTTGAACCCTGATCCCACCAAAAAAAAAAAAAAAAGACTTTCTTTATTTAGATTACTTTTTTGTTTGTGTAGAAATCTTCAATTCAAATCTTTAATTAAAAAAACAGCTGACTATGCTTTCAATTCTGAGTAATAAATTAACATGTCATACCTACTGTGTTAGCCTCATCTTTTTCCATTGTTTCTAGAAAATAGCTTCGTTGCTTATGGAGCATTATTCTGTAATGTGTAAATATCATAATAAGCGTTAAGTTCTCATTCATCATAAAGAAATATAAGTGGATGAATCCACTTATGAATATAACACCTCCGTGATTCAACAGCCTTCCACCGACATGAAAACATGGATCTAAATGATAAGAAAAAGGCTTTGGGAGAAGAAAAAGAAGAAACTGGGAGATCCCAATAGACGGGATCTCACCAGCTGGAGAAAAGTGACCACTCAGAGTCCTCTGCGTTAGGGTTTGCTGCTAGAGCTCTGAAACAATAATGTCCATCTTTTCCTACTGTGATTTCTCCTTGATTGCTCATCTAGCTCTTTAATAAAGCTTTTGCTAATACTCAGCGCTAGTCATCACCTGTCCTGTTGCAGTGTGGTCTTAGAGAATGAAGAACATGAGACATGTGCACGTCCACAGGGACTTGGTTCAGCCTACAGGAGCAGACAGGAAACATCAACAGTCAGGAGCAGCTAGCAGGTGACCGGGGACACACAACAACCCCATAGAGACTTCATGCAAATTGGCTGCAGTTTTACAGGAAGAAGTTTGAGATATCTTCTTTAGTAATGAAAGTGACCAATAACCTCAGAGTCAAGGAAAGAAAAATGGCCTTATCTAAGCCAGTCTGGTGCCAGATAATTTTTAAATCAATTCTTCCTCTTCCTGGGAATACCCCTAAACAACATAACTAGGCTGGGTTGTATAATTTGATTGTAGCTAAGAGAAAGTAAACAGAAGTCATTTAAAGGACTTATAAAATATCTTATACTTTTTTAATGTTCTTTTCTACAGTTGAATGCAGAATATCCTGTGTAGAAATTTAAGGAAAAATATAGAATGAAAGAACCTGAGTAAATTATTAGGGGAAAGTTGTCCACCAAAACTAATCACATTAAATTAGTGACAGTTGTGGGGAGGGGGAGGTTGTTAAGCAGCTAGCAAATGGTTTTACTTGATTCAACAATGTACTGAACGACTACAAAACTACTCAAGACCCCCATTTTGTATATTCATCGGAAATGACAATGAAATGCAATAAATTTAAGAGAATTCAGCTCATATAAAGTATGCTTCCTTTCCACAGTGGAAATAAAATAGAAAATCAGCAGCAGAAAGAAACTAGTAAGGGGTCTAAGGTAGCTCAGCTGACTAAAGCGCCTGTTCAGGCAAGCCCACACAAGCACAGGGCCAGCGCTGACCCCAGAAGGGGCTGAGCCAGCCACAGAGACCCAGCGTGGTGGCCCACGCCTATAATCACAGTGCTGGGAAGGCTGAAAGCAGGACAATCACTATAAGTCCAAGCTGCATAGTGAGAATCTGTAATAACCAAATACATCTTAAAGAAAAAGAAAAAGAAAGACAAAAGAAAGAAAGAAAGAAACAAAATCCCCCCATAATGCCATAATGAAAAACTGAGTAAATACACGTTTAAGAAATCTATAGGGAAAACAAGGAAAATTAAGATTTTTGAAAGGAAAGGAAAATATGACATTTCTAAATGTATAAAATATTTCTAAAGCAGTACTATGGAAATTTATGACATATTGTATTGTGGTTATTTCTTGACTATATCCATATCCCACTGGAGGGAGACTATAGTTAATCTTACTAAAAGGTATCATGATCCATTCATCAAATAAACGTGTCATAAGAGGCTGCTGTTGGCCTTTCGTACCAGCTCCTAATAGGAGCTTGGTAAAGAGATGCCAAATGATTGAAAAGAAACAACAGGGTAGGAGGAAAATAAAGGAAATGAAGAGAACTGGCAGTTTCAAAATAGTTTGATTTATTGCTTGATCAAAACAGTGTATGTTCATGTTCATTCAGCTCAGAGGCTTGGTCCTCGTGTCCCTCTGCTAGCGTCTGTCTTAGTTACTCTTCTCTCATTGCTGGGACAAACACCCAACACCCAAAATGAAGGAAGGAATGGTTTATTATGTCACTGTTCCTTGAGGTTTCAGTCCATATTCAGCCAGCCAGCTCCAAGACTGAGTGGCACATGGTAGAGAGCAGCAGTTCATGGTGGTGAGACAACAGCAGATGCTGACCTCAGCAACCGACCAACCAGGGCAGCAGAGAGCAACAGCATGAGTCTGTCGCTCTATCTCTCTTTATATTACATTCAGGTTCTCTTCCTTAGGATATCTGCCCTAGACCACACCCATAATCCCAGCAGCACTCAGACCCATAATCCCATCAGTACTAAAACACATAATCCCAGTGGATCACGAGTCAAGTCTCAAACCCTTGAAGTCCCCACCCCATGATTGCATGAGGCTTTGGGGGACAACTAGCCATAAACCCTAACAGCATTCTTTGCAAAAAAAGTGAGTCATAGTATCACAAATGCAGCATGTCCATGTCTAGTGCATAAATCTCCTTCTTTATTCCCTATAAGACGTTTAGCCTCTTTTGAACATTTCCAGTAGGACTATCCAATCCACCTGTGAACTGTTCATGTTCATTGTTTGAGTGACTATGCTTCTGATTTACTTTTCCAACCTGATTTTTAATTGTGATGACAAAAAGAATGTCCACACTAAAGAGAAGTTTTCCCTGGAGTCCCCCAGCTCAGGTGATTTGTCTCTATAACCCAGAGTAGATTCTAAAAAAAAACAGAGCCCTCTCTTCAATTCATTATTTCAGGGTCACAAAAGGAAGATATAACCCCAAAACACTCATTTTTGAAACTTGCTAGAAAACTCCACACTCTGAGTCCACTACTTGGAACATGTTTACTTTTTTTATATTCTGTATACAGTCGTTGCATGTAGTCTCCCCAAATAAGCATTCTGAAAGCAGTCGCTGTCTTCATATGCTCTATCTGGGTCCTTTCAAAGGTCAAACAATAGGGGCTGGGAAGACAGCTCAGTGGAATAAGTGCCTGGCTAGCAAGCGCAAGGGCCCGAGTTCAATCCCCAAAAAAAGACAACAGTCAAACAGTGCCCACTGACATGATAAAAGTGATCCTGACCACACTGCCACTCACCTTTTCTTGTTTCTAAGAAGGCGTGTGAGCTCACCCAGACATAATTCTATTTCCTTTGGCTGTCTTAGTGGATTCTTTCCAGACTTCTGTGGCTCCAGCATCTCTTCTTCATGACATTACAATGCACGCATTATCCGAGAGCTTACACAAAAGAAGATGGTATTTGTAATTTTATTTCCATGATGTTCCTGATGATTCCTTCCATCCAAGTGCCGCTGCTGCTGCCTGCATTCCAGAATGGAGCTCACAAGTCCTCAAAGAGAAATCAACATTCATGCTACATCCTGTTCTGAAACTAAAATTTAAAAGCACAAAGTTCACATTACCTTAAATATACTTCAGAACCTAATTTTCTAAGAAGTATTGCTCAAAGTTAGGCATGGTTTTCAAATCCTGTTCTTAAACTCTTTTGTCATTGTTCAGTACTTTGCATAATCAGGTGAACATGTTAATTTAATAAGCTTTCGCTTTTCCATGTCTGGTTACTTAATAGTTTAAAAAACATCAGGTTAAGTATGTAAATACAGCTCTTCCTCCAAAGGAGTATGTGAATATTGGTAATTTTTATTAGAACATAAAAACCTGGCCATTACTAGAGTACTTTTGAATTGGTAAAACCAACACCTTATATTTAGAATGACAAGCTAATAATCACTGCCATCTGCAGGCAAACAGAAAAAAAATCAAATCTTCTCGTTTATACCAATTAGTTGCATGATCAAAAGCAATTGCAAATGCACAGAATAATTGTATTTGCAGGAGCAATGCACTCTCAGATAAAAACAGACTTGGTTATTTCCTGTCCTCCCCATTTGCATTGGAACAAACAGCACGGAGAGCATATACAGTACTATTAAGCCAAAGCAGTTGCAGCACCGGTCCTAAGGTTTTAATCTTTCCTTGAAAATAGACAATGAGAGATTATACAACAGCGAGAACAAGAAATAGATACACCCCTGGCAGAATTTTTTATGCCTTACTAAGATTGTAACTACTCTCCATTAACAAATACTTGCAACACTTTCTGAACAAATCTAGTGCCCATATTCAACTCAAGCCTATGTTAACTGCAACTAAGACAGCTGCTACTGAATTGTGTTCCAATCTAATAATTTGTATGTGTAAATACAGTATGAAAAACTTACAATCATCTATCAACTGGAATCATGTGTTTGGTATGTTTCAAAAGAGAATATTTTAAAAAATGTCATGGATGATGGTCTTAAGACAGTCCTCAAAGGGATCTTCTGTTGACATTCAGGACAAACAAGTCTGTACATTATGAGATGTCTACCATTCCTGAATTAATCTACTAAGTGTCAGTAGTTTCAGAGTCAATAACAATCAAAAACACTCTCAAATGGTCCGTAAGCCTGCCCTATCTCTAAAGTAGTTTTCTCCATAGAAGTTGAAGGATCTAACAGCTAACTTTCTTATTGTACGATCAAGGATGTTTCAGAGCAATTCTAAGCCAAAGACATAAAGGAAAGCTAATTCTAGAGGATAATTTGTAGAATAATTTCTAGTATGTCATAAAAATGTTCATCTTTGCTTCTATGTCTTGCTAAATGATATTTAATATAGGATCTAAAGTTAGAAACCTTAAAAGATGGCATAAAATATTAAATTCTATGTGACAAAAAAAATTAAAGTAAAAGAAAAAGAACTGCGAACATACTTGCAAAAATTTATAAACATATGGACAATTCCTACATTTCAATAAGAAAACAAATCAAAGGCCCAGTAAATACTGAATCAAAGAAATCATCAAAAATCACAATGTTGGGGCTGGTGAGATGGCTCAGCCATCTAACTTGCTTACTTAGGCAAGCTCAGGCAACCTCCGAGATCGCGGTTCGATCCTCGACACCACATCACATGCCGAGCCAGCTCCACCCCCAGAGCAGGTTGAGCTGGCCATAATATAAAAGAAAAAAGAAAAAAGAAATTCACAATGTAACAAAAAAGGTTAATAACATAAGAAAACATTCGACTTTATTAATATGCTAATGAATAATAAATATTAATTTAAACAATAATGAAATACTACATTTACCCATAGGATTGAAAATTATATTCAAATGAAAATACTCAACGCTGGTGAGGATTCATAGTGAGATTAAAGATAAGAATTGATATATCCCTTATAAAGGAAATTTATTCAGAGATATTAAAGTCTTATTATTTATCAATTATTTCATCCATGAACCTTATTTGGGGGAATTTAGTGAGGAAGAGAATTGTGATAGTAAGCAAATATTTGGCTATAAATTTCATTGAGTTATTATTTGTTATAGT
>PVKN010039132.1:0-10937 GCA_004027915.1 Capromys pilorides | reverse complement strand
CTGCCATCTTCCCGCCTCAGCTTCTCCAGCAGCCATGTGGTTTGGCTTCATCTCTTCCTCCCGACCCAAGCCGCCTCTGTTCGGGCTTCCACTCCAGCAGTTCAAAGTCCCCAGCGGGGTTCCTGTGACCTCACGCCTGCAGCCCCACGACGCCTGCAGCCTTATCTCCTCTGACCTCCTCACGGCTCACAAAGGTGCCATCATTTCCTTTGCCTTGAAAAACCACTTTTCATCTTATTGTTCCGTGATAACCCGCTTTCCAGGTAGGTTTCTGCGCCTCTGGTCCTGGGGACTGTCCCCTTTCTCTCCCTGCCCCTCGGGGAGGATACGGGACCCACATCCCACTACACTCCTGCCTTGTGGGCTTATCGGCCAAGACATTCGCAACATCCAGTGGATGCCTCTAGCTCCTTCCCTTGATATGCAAAGATCTGCTGCCCGCGGCGGCAGCCGTCACCCAGTGTCCCACGCTGCCTCCCTGCACTGTGATGCACACAGAAGCCATCCCTCTCTGAGTTGCAGGAGTTCCTGTCCGCCCCATCGCCCACACCAGAGCCCGGCGGTCGCCTCCCTCCCGTTATCTCCACACACACATCAGTGCAGCCCGGGGGTGTTGCATCTCGCGTCTCTTCCCAGGCCGCCCCAGCCGCCTCCCCTCTGTCGGCACAAGGTCCCCTCAAGTCCTTTCCTTGTCACTTGGAGCCTGGAGAATGAGGCAGAGGAGGGGCAGGTGCTCAGCCAAGGACCCCGAGAAGGCAGCATCACAGGGACAGTGGTGGCCTGGTGACAGTGACCCCTGGAGAAGACAAAGAGGTTTTGAAGGAGACAGGAGGACACGGTGGTGCACGCCTGTAATCCCATCACTTGGGAGGCTGAGACAGGAGGATCACCCCGAGCTCGAGGCCAGCCTGGGCCACATAGCTGTCTCAAGAAGTATCCATCCACAGAGCCGAGGAAGATGGGCCGGCCCTGCACCCCGGCGGCCGTGCCCGTCTGTGGGCTCTGCAGATGCGCTTGGTCGGTCTGAAGTCCACTGTGCTGCTCAGGGCCACACTGGGCTGCAGTGAAGGGGCTGGTGACACTGACACTGTCACCCTGGGCTCTGGAGCCACTTCTGAGCTTGCATGTCCCCTCTGCACGGTCCATGTGGCCCCTCCTTCTCAAGTGGCCGTGGCAGCCGGGTTCTTCTCAGGCTTGGAGTCTTGAAATGGAGCTGACTCCCACTTCTCTGTTTTTTCCTTTTTTTGGTTTTGGTTTTGCTTTGCAGTGCTGGGGATGGAGCAGGACAAGGACAGGTTTCCTAAGTGCTCATCCCAGGCCTTCTGGGCTTCTCTGATTACATCTGGGTGAGGGGCTGGGGAGATAGCTCAGTAGAATAAGTGCTTCCCTGGCAAGCGCAAGGGCCTGAGTTCTATCCCTGGTTCTGCAAAAAAATAAAATAAGAAAGCATCTGATTACATCTGGGTGATCTAGGATAATCTTATTTATTTATTTATTTTGGTTTTTTGAGATGGGGTCTCGCTATGTAGTCCAAGGCGGCCTTGAACTCATAGGGATCCTCCTGCCTCAGCCTCCCAAGAGCTGGGAATACAGGGGGCTGGGGACATAACTCCGTGGCACAAGTGCCTGCCTGGCAAGTGCAAGGTCGTGAGTTTGAACCCCAGTCCTGGTCCTGCCAAAAAACCAACAAAACAAAACAAAACCAAGAGCTGGGAATACAGGTGTGCCACCTGGCCCAGAGGCTAATTTAGTTTCAAGCAATCGGACAGTAACCTTGAGTACCTCAGCCGAGTCCCTCTTTCCATGGAACGTAACTGTCGGGGCCACAGCCGCATGGTGTTGGTTTGGGCAGTAGAAGAACAGGGTGCGCTGTGCCTCCCACCCAAGAGTAAGGACCACCAGCCAGGAGCGGGAAAGAAGAGAAGCGACAACAGAGACCAGCAGGAGCGGCATGTGGCAGGGTGCCAGGCCGGCTCCTGACCACACAAGGGGCAGAGGGGGCGCTAGGTGCGACACACCCAGCCTCCTCCTGGTCCCTACCTGCAGCCACCATGGAGCCATGTCGCATGGGCTACAAGCCCAGGTTCCTCATCACAGCCTCCAGGTCCTGTGACCTGGCCCAGCGGCCACCGCTCACTTCCCGCCAGCCATAGCGACGTTTTCACTGCTTTTGAAAGAAGCTTCAGGGCCAGCTCTGGGCCCCACAACCCCACAGAGCCCGGGGTGCCCAGCGGCAGCAGGGGAGCTCCTGGAAGCCTCTCCCAGGACTCCTCCGATTCTAAGCTGTTCTGGGTGAGGAACTTGAGAAAAAGATTGTAAAATTCAGATGGGACCAGAAGAGACCCAGAATAGCAAATGCAATTTGGGGCCACAAGAACAAAGCAGGAGGCCTTGGGAATTGTGGCTTTGAGCTATATATTGAAGCAACAGTGATAAAAATGGCACGGACCGGAGCAAGAGCAGGCCTGCGGGTCAGGGGAGCAGAGCTGAGGATCTGGAAACCTCCCACAGGCATTCAGCTGTTTAGTCTTTGTCAAGGGCCCAAAGGCACTCGCTGAGGAAAGATAGCACAGTAAGCATGCTGGGAAAATCCACTATGCGCTTGCAAAAGCTTGAAACTGGACCTTTGGGGCCGGGGAGATAGCTCCATGGCACAAGTGCCTGCCTGGCAAGTGCAAGGTTGTGAGTTCGAACCCTGGCCCCGCCAAAAATAAGGAACTGGACCTTTGTCTCTCACCATGCAGTAAATAAAGATCTAAGCATTAAACAGAAACATTCAACCTACTGAAAGATAAAGTAGGCAAAATGCTTGAAGATGTGGGGGTAGGAAATAATTTTCCAAACAGAACTGCTGAAGAAATAACAGTGAGAATAAACAAATGGGGTTATATCAGGCTAAAGAAACTTCCATACAGCAAAAGAGTCCATCAGCAGAGAGAAGAGACAGCCTGGGAACGGGAAGAGCTTTGCCAGCTAAGCCTCAGACAGAAGACTAAAGTTCTAGAATATAAACAATTCTAAAAAAAAAATGTTTTAAACCACTTAAAATTAAAGACCCAGTCAAGAAACGGGAGAGATAGGGAGAGAAAAAAAAATGTTTAGGGCCAGCGAAATGGTTCGGTGGTCTAAAGCACTGCTTAGGAAAGCTTAGGCAACCGCAGGGACCGTGGTTCGATCCCCAGCACCACATGCTATGCCAGCCCCACCCCCCAGGGCAGGCTGAGCCAGCCATAAAAAACAAAGAAAAAAAATGCTTAACGTCTCTGGCTACTAGAACAATGCCATTAAAAACAATGCTAAGATTTCATCTTACTCCAGAAAGATTGGCAATCATTAAGAAATTGGTAACAGGCAGGGGAGATAGCTCAGCAGCATAAGTGCCACCTGACAAGTGTAAGGTCCTGAGTTCGATACCAAAAGAGGGAGGGAGGAAGGGAGGGAGGGAGAGAGAGAGAGAGAGAGAGAGAGAGAGAACAGATAACAGATGCTGATAAGGCTAAGGGGAAAAAGGAACCCCCTTCATTGTTGGTGAGAATGTCAACTAGTATAATCACTATGGAAATCAGTATGGAGGCTTTCAGAGAACTGAGGTGAGGACTTCCCTATGATCCGGTCCCCGCAACCCCAGGGTTTTTTCCAAGGAGCTTAAGACATTGTACTGCGGTGATTCACGCACCAATGTTCACAGCAGCACAGCCTGGGACAGCTAAATCTGGGAGGCAGCTGGCATACCCGCCAATAGGCAAGTGGGTAGCAAAATGTGCTATCAATGTGAAATGGAATTCTAGGGGCTGGGGATACAGCTCAGGGGTGCAGCGCCTGCCTGGTGAGCACCAGGAGTTCAATTCCCAGTGTGTGTGTGTGAGGGTGTGGGGGGGACAAGGAATACTACTTGGCTATAAATACAGAACAAATTTGATACATTTGTAAGAAACTGAAAACAACTGGAAAATATAACCTTGAGTGAAATAAACCAGATACACAAGCTTAGACACAGCATGGCGTCTGTCATTTGAGTGAATAAATAAGAAATAAAGAAAGAAATAAGAAATAAAGAAAATTATAAAGGATAGATAGATGGGACAAGGGGATTGATCTCTTGCAGTGGGGAAATGGGACAAGGGAATAAGGAGAAGGGAGGGGCAATGAGTAGAATGAGGATCCGCCATGCTCAGGAGCACAACAGCTCAGTGAGTGTTCAGTTATACACCACAGCGTGACAATAGTACCAACAAGAGGGTCGAGGAGATAGCTCAGCGATCTAAGCATCTGCATGGCAAGCTGAGGGACCAGGGTTCGATCCCTAGTACCAAAAGCCATGCCGGCTCCACCTCAAGCTGGCCACTGAAACTAGGCATGGTGGTGCACACCTGTAACCGCAGCGCTGGGGAGGCTGAGACAAGGAGGATCATTTCAAGTCCAAGCTGCATAGTGAGCCCCTGTACCAAATAAATAAAAGATTAAAGAATAATAATAATATCATCAAGAATGAAAATTAGGGGGCCTGCGGCTTAGCACAGTTGTTTAAGTGCCTGCTCAGGTGCAGGGGACCTGGGTTCGATACCCAGCTCCACAAGGCTTACTGGACCAGCACTTAAGGCAGCCTGAGCAAGCCAAAAAAAAAAAAAAAAATCCTTCTCAACTTTTGGGGGCTGGAGATATGGCTTAGCACAAGGTCCTGAGTTCAGTCCCCAGTACTGAAAAAAAAAAGTTAAATTATAGGGGTGCCTGCAAGCAGAAGCAGAGGTGGGGGCTTGATCCCTGGGCCTGGGCCTGCCAGGCTGGCCCCGCCCCCAGGGCACACTGAGACAGCAACCGAGACTGGGCATGGTGGCCCACACCTGTAATCACAGCTCTTGGGAGGCTGCAAACAGGCAGGTCACTATGAGTCCCATCTGTAGTGAGACCCTGAACACCCACTCTGTAGACCCTTCCCTAAAATACAAAAACAAAAAACAAAACAAAACAAAAAACAGAATGAACATAGGAAAGGAGAATTAGGAGAGGAAGGAGGAAGGGGGAAAACGGTTGGAAAACATCGCTCTCAGGCAAGGGAGCTCTCAGGCGTGAGCGGCGCAAGCACCTGCCTGGCAGGCACAGGGTCCCACGCTTGATCCCAGCACCACCAAAATAAATAAATAATAAACAAATAAATACATAAACAAATAAAACATTACTCTCAGCTGTACCCTAGGACTTTGCCCAAACTGTCCCCTCTGCCTTTGGGGTTACTCCTTCCAAAGCCCTTCCTTCAGCCACTTGTCGGTCTCAGTGTGAACACAGTCATTTCGACACACTCAGAGACCCTCTGACACGCACTTTTTCCGGTTCCTTGACTTCAAACACGTCACCCCCACACACTCTGGCCCATCCTGTCACCCCAACTTTACAGTGCTGGCCGCTGCTCTGCGCTCTTATGACTGCCATCCCCTGTCCACTGCAGTGCCACGTCTTGGAGTGCCACATCAGTTGCTGGCCTTCCCAGGAGTGGCCCTGGTCATTCCCACTGAGAATAAATGACTCCAGTAAGTAACTCAGCCCAGGCTGGGCTCTGAGGCCCAGAGGCCGAGACAACACGGGGGTGTGAGGGGCGCCCAGGCCTTCCAGGCCGAGCGCAGCCTGCAGCGTGGACCCCGCAGGCGGAGGCCACGGTGCCAGCCAGGAACTCCCGGAGATAAGCCGCCCTGCCCACGCCATCTGCTCGACCCCAGGAATTCCCTGCGGGGCCCCAACGCCCGCTCCTGCAAGTCACTTGTTCCTTGGTGGTTTCACCTGTCCGCCCTGGGCTTCAGAGTTTCCTCTGCACGAAACCCCCCAGCTCTTTCCAGAGAAGCCACGGCCCGCGCCCGCCCGCCCTCCCGCGCTGCGCCGGCCTCCAGCGCCTTTGAGGGTAACCTCAGCGTTTCCTCCCCGCCCGGCTTTCACTCAGACGTGGGGCAGAATTTTGAAAGTGATTTCTGGAGAAAAGCTGAGCCGCGGCGTGGCCAGGGGCGGGCCGGAGGCTGCTGCTCTCCCTCGCACGGGCCTTATAAACCTCGGCGCGGCCATGGCGAGGGCACATCGGGCTCCCGAGGCTGCTGGCACCGTCTGCCCCACTGCCCTGTCGCCATGGTCTGCTGCTCAGGTAGCCCTGTCCGGCCGATCTCTCCGGGCGGGGAAGTCACCAGCAGCCTCGGCTTCCTGGCGGGGCGCCGGGCGTGCCACCCGCCTCACTGCACCCTTCTCTCCCTCCAGGACTCACGAGGCCCGGCCTGCTGCTGCTCTGCTGCCTGGGGACCTGCCTGTCGGCCCCCATGGTGACCGTCTCTCCCATGGCGAAACAGTTTGCAGATGAAATATTCCAGGAACTTCGGAGGATCTCAGCGAGGCTTCTGCGTGACTTTGTAAGTGGCCCTGATGATTTCCTCCCAAACATTTTATTTTATTTTTGGTCTTTTTTGAGACAGGGTCTCACTGTGCAGTTCAAGCTGGCCTTGAACTCACTGTGTAGCCCAGGCTGGTCTCGAATTTGCAGTGAGCCTCCTGCCTCAGCCTCCCTGGTGCTGGGATTACAGGCGTGCACCACCATGTCCCGCTTCAAACCGTTTCTTTACAGTGCTTCCTGCAGTCCCAGAAGCAGCCGCTCTGTGCTGATCTAAGCTGGCTGGGGAAGGCCTAGAAGGCCCAGGAGGGTCAGAGGCACCTAAGGCAGCCGAGGCAGAGGGGACCCGAGCGCTACCCCCACTATACCTCGGGCCTGCACCTCTGCAGCTGTGTCAGGATCCCAGGCTCTGTGTAACCCGGTGTGGAGCATCTCCTCAGAGCAGGGCAAGCCTGGCTCAGCCCAGGGACGCAGGGCAGCAGGCCTAGGCCCAACACGTAAAACGCCTGAACTTCTCAGAGCCATCCTGCAAGCTGGGGGGGCTGGGGTCTCAGCAATTCAGCCACATCCAAAAGCCGTTGTCCTTAGGAAGACAGAGGAGCCTGGACCAGAGCCCTGGGTGCGCCAGAGAAACTCTCGCAGAAGCTGGGGCCCTTGCTCCCCACCGGCAGGGCTGAGGACTGTCACAGCTAGACCTGCTCCCCCACCCCCACCCCGGGCCCTGGGGACTGGCCTCGCAAGGCTGGGGCAGGAGGCCACTGCCACTGGCTCCTGGGCCTGCTCCAGCTCCACAAGCCAACTGAAGTCTAATTTCTTCTAGAAATGGGGACAATGACAGTCTTAGCCTCTTAGGGCTATAGGTAAGGTAGGCAGGAGCCAGCCAGAGCCAGAGGAAGCATGCCGGTTGTCCTTGTTGGAATCTTAAAATTTTTTTTTTTTTTTGCCTGGTTTGGTTTTTTAAGGCAGGGCCTCGCTAGGCAGTTCAGCTGCCCTCAAACTCCTGAGGATACAGGGAGGGCTGGGATCACAGGTGTGGGCCACCCCGCCTGGGGCAAGACCTTGAGATGTGGCTGCCAAACACATGCTCCAATCTCTTCTCTTCTTTTCACAGAAAAAAGACTGGAAGACACCAGTGAACAATAGAGAGAAAATGTACCCGCTGCCCTGCCTCAGCCCTGGCTCCGACCTGGCGGACAACGACACCTCCATTGTCCTGGCGCATTTCAAACAGATGGAGAAGATCCAAGGTTCACCGCTGAGAGCTGTGGACGTACAGTACACCATAGAGCAGCTGGAGAAGCTCAGACGCCGAGACGGCCCGGAGCCGCAGGTGCCCGCCTGTGCTGGTGACTTTGAATGCAAGCGCTACATCCTGGAGATTTTACAACAGTTTTCAGACTGCGTGACGAACACTCTGGAACCCTCCAGAAAGAGACTGTAATCTGTGTCAGAACCATGTGCCCCAAGAGAATCCTAAGGAATCCTTGACTGTACCAGTCTTGGGAAAATGAGATTTAAATTTGTGACTAACATTTTTGTTTTGTTTTGTTTTCTGGGACAAGGTCTCGCCTTGTAGTCAGACTGGCCTCAAGCTCACTATGCAGCCCAGGCTGGCCTTGAACTCATGGCAGTCCTCCTGCCTCAGCCTCCCAAGTGCTGTGAGCTAATTCTAAAGAAATTATGATTGTTAGGCTTAGTATTTATACTTTGTGAACTGTATTAATTTATTGCTATTTATTGGATTAAGTTGTTAATGTTCCTTGGAAGAGTCTATTTAATAAATTATTGTAAGTTTTTCTCATGATCTGTTTTGGATTTTGTGAGGGGTGAAAATTCAGGCTGGGTGGAGTGTGGCTTGAGAGGTTAGAATATTCCGGAAACAGCTCTCTTACCAACATGTCTTCCCTTGGACAAGCTTAACAACACATAATAATCCCACAAGCACCCACCATCTACAGAGCTTTTTATTTTTTGAGACAAGTCTTGTATAATCCAAGTCAAACCTTTCGCAATACTCCTGCCTCAGCTACCCAAATGCTACCATGCTTCTCTGAAAATAAGACCTAGCTGGTAATAATGAGTCTTGAAAAGCACAAACCAGGGGCTGGTGAGATAGCTCCATGGCACAAGTGCCTGCCTGGCAACTGCAAGGTTGTGAGTTTGAACCCCAGTCCTGAAAAAAAACAAAAATGAAAGCCAGAAACCAAAAATGTTGCCCCCCTCAGCCTGTTCTTGCCTTACTTGCCTTACAGAGTAGCCGCTGAGCTGGAGAACAGTGACGGCTGCTTTTTTTTCTTTTTTTTTTTTTTAAAGCTAGGTCTTATTTTGAGGAAAAAATGGCAGACTACAGGCACATGCCGCCATCCCCAGCTGTGCGTTTTGTTTATGCCGCTCAAATACCCATCATTCCTCTCCTTGTGCAGAAACTGAGCAAGTAATCTAGTCCTTGCTGGAGGCTATGGGCAGCTCCGGGGTCACCGCTCCGCCCTCCCTTTATTCCTCTCCGGCTAGCGACCCAGCCCTGGAGGCACTGAAGGCCGCGGCCAGGGCAGAGCAATCACTCGGCCCCGCTGCGAGATGTCCCCGAGGTCTGAGCTGTGAACGCGGTAGTGTCCCAAGCCGTTCAGAGCTCTTGGGAGCCTCCGGATGGGCGCATCTCAGGGCAGGGCTCGTGGGCCCGCAGCGCGGCGCTTGGCACGAGTTAGACATCCAAGCCCCGGCTGGGCTCGGGGCTGACGCAGGAGGATGGCAAGCTCGAGGCCAGCCTGGGCAGCTCAGCAACATTATCTGAAAATGAAACTCCAAAGCGTCGGGGGCGGGGTGGCCAGCGGCAGAGCGCCTGCCCGGCACGCGGAAGCCTGGGTCGCGTCCTCACCACGGCGATAAATGAAAGAAGCAAGGGGCGGGCAGTCCTGGGCCCGCTGCCGCCGGGCAGCCTGAGGGTGGAGCCAACGGCTCAGTGTCGGCATGATTTCTGGGGGTGCTGGTGGGGCTCTCCTGCTGTGTCCCCAGCCCCAGCCCAGTGGCTGTCCAGGGGGGTCCCGAGAGTGTTTGCGCCTGAGATCCACCCATCGTGAGTCACCCAGCGCCTTCACCGTCGTCTGAACTTTGGGGAAACCGAACCCAAGAGGGGATGCGGGCAGCCGGGACCCCGGTGCGGAGCTGCGCCTGGATATCTCCTTTTTTCTCCGTTGGGTCGCCCCCTCTGGCCCCACGCTGGTGGCCCTGAGGCACGTCCTGCTGCTCCTGCTCCTGCTCCAGGAGGGATGCCACCTGGCCGCTGCCAGCTGCGCTCGGGGACGTGCGTCCAAGAACAGCACACACGGGGAAGCAGCAGGGCGACCAGGCCAGGGGGCTTCCGGCAGACCCCATGGTGGCCAAGCCACCCTGGTGACCCTCGCCAGCCCCAGGGTGCCAACTTGGATGGGACAGGGTGGGGTGACACTGTCTCTGCGGTCTTCTAGAACCCAGCATGAAAAGACTCCCGCCTGACCCACATGGGGTGTAGGTGACCTGAACGCCAGGCCCACGAATAGCGGGGCCGAGGAACCGTCCTGGGTTGGGGCGCAGGGCACCCGGGAAGCAGGGTCGCATCTGAGTAGAAAGAGACAGCGGTGGGAAAACCGTGAGGACCCCGCGCAAGCCCATGGTGGAGCCCACCCCGCTGTACGCGTGACTGGAAGAGGCCACGCGAGGGCTCCAAGGGAATACGCTGTACTAGTGACAACATTCTGCTGAACCTAAAATCATGGGGCTGGCGAGATGGCTCAGTGGTCTAAAGCGCCTGCTTAGGCAAGCTTAGGCAGCCTCAGGGACTGCGGTTTGATCCCCAGCGCCACATGCTGTGCCAGCCCCACCCCCAGGGCTGGCTGAACTGGCTATAATAAAATAAAATAATTATTATCGAGTCCACAGGCTTCACTAGGTTTCCCAGATTATGAAACATCAAGGCATATATCTACTTATTTATTTGTGTAGGCTTTTTTGGAAACAGGTTCTTGGTGTGCAGCTCAGGCTAGCTTGAACTCGCTATCTAGCCCAGACTGGTCTTGACCTCACAGAGATCCTCCTGCCACAGCCTCCTGCGTGGCAGGATTACATGTGTGCACCACCATGCCCAGCTCACTGTTTTTTATTTATGTTTACTGGTGTGTGTGTGGGGGGGGTGTGTGTGGGTGTGGGTGTGTGTCTATGTGTGTGCTACCAGAGATTGAACACAGGGCTTTCCAGCAGCACTATAGCCCCAGCCAACTCTTTCAAAATATTGATTATGAGACAGGATCTCATTCAGTCACTCAGTTGCCCAGGTGGGCTCTAACCTTTCATCCTCCTGCGCAGCATCCTGAGTCCTGGGATTACAGGCATGGGCACCACACTGGGCTGAGATACAGCTCCTGGGACAGGAGGTCCGAGGTGGGTGGCCCCCGCCTGGGTGCCGAGTTTCCCCACAGATTCTCAGAAAGAGGAGAAACTGAGAGGGGAGATAGGAGAGGAAATTATGGCTAAAAGGTGCGTCGAACTAAAGACCACCAACACAGCACGGCGCAAGAGGCAGGGCTCCCGTGAGCCCGGCCCC
>PVKN010039131.1:0-10942 GCA_004027915.1 Capromys pilorides | reverse complement strand
CCATAAAGCAACTTTCTGGCACATCTTGTTAGATTATTGGTGCTGAGATCTCCATTCCAGAGGGGCCCTACCTGCCCCATACCTGGAAGGAGGGCATGCTGCCCAGAGGATAGGAAGTAGCTGAAGGAGGCTTAGCTGGATCTCCCCATTTGCCTACCAACATTAACTCACATTTTTCTATCCAATTCTGCTTTCATATTCTACTTGTCCGGCCTGCATCAAACTTAAGCACAAAAGTGGGCAGTTTACCCTGGGTCTTTGGATTTTCAATCTTAAAGCTTACATGTCTTCTAAAGCTATGATCAAATATATTTATTATATTTTCCTCTTGTTCATCTCTCTTTTGCTATAGAGAAGGCATTTTGCTAACTGAAGGAGGCCAGCAAGTAAATATCGTATATTCTGTAATTCCGTTGATATGAAACGTCTAGGAAAGGCAGATCCAAAGAGTCAGATCAAAGAATAGACTGAATGAAGCCATAGGCACCAAGACTCTTTGAGGAATGTTAGAGATATTCCAAAGTTAAATTAGGGTGGAAGTTTCTGTCTTAGTTACTTTTCTTATTGCTGAGGCAAAATACTCAACACTTAAAGTTAATGGGAAAAAAAGCCAATTTCAGTTCAGTTTGCAGAGGTTTCAGTTCACAGTCAGTTGTCTCCTGGGAAGAATGGCAAAGCAGAGAGGCACTGCAGAAGAGAAGTGATCCATGGTAAAGCAGCCCAGAGACAGTGGAGCAGCAAGCAGAAACAGCAAACTTCATTTTCCCATTTATTCCAAATAGTCTACAAATCTTTGGGGTGGTGCTACCCATACTCAGTAAATCCATTCAGTCACATCTAGAACTATATTGATTCCAATCAGTGGCCAGCTCCAAAAATCTCCACCTAGGAATGTATGAGGCTTCAGAGGAACATCTAGATATAAGCCATAACAGCAGTTTTACTTAGAACACAGAAACTGTGCATTTGGAATGGGTAACCTTTATGGAAGTTATAGCAGAGTAAAGTTGATAAGATAGTAGTGATGGTACACAAGCATGGTGACGACTGAGCCCCCAGATTTGCACATGAAGAGACAGAGACTTCCATAGGGCCCAGAACGTCCTCCTGATTAAAACCAGCTCTGGCTATCCAGAGCAAAGAGTACAGTGTTGCTGTGCATAAAAGAAGCTGAATCAACTATCTTCGCCAAACTAGAAAGGAGCTCTGGTCCCTTCAGGGCTGAGGATTGGGCTTTCTCTACCTGGAAATGTCCCTAAGACACTAACTGAGTGCTCTGGCTGAAGTCCACTTTTGCGTTATTTAAGGGGAAAGTTCTGTCCAGAAAACTAAGAATAGGAATCAGCGAAAAAAGGATGGGAGCTCAAATATTCCAGGCAATTTGCATGTTAGTCTCTTGACACCTGTTGCCCAATTTGAATTATTTTGCATATCAGAAAATAATACCCAATTTTTTTTAATGAAATGTAGGTTCTTCACCACTATTCATTTGAACTATCTGTTCCTAAAGAAGTACCTTGGATAGTTTGTAGTAAAGATTCCATCATGGAAAGGAGGAAATGCATCTTATTACAACACAAAATACAGCCTAAAAAAAGAGACAATAATGATTTTTAAAAACTTAAGAAAGAAGTCACATTAAACAGGGAAGTATAAGGAGCATCAGTGCCAATAAGGCTTAGTAGACCTACAGTCATAGGCTGTAGGGAAAGCAAGACTACTGGGCATGAGCAGTGGAATGTTTGGGCAGCAGGAGCCCTAGGAGAGGTAGCTGTCCTCCTCCCGAAACTCCCTCCACTATACGGCCCCCTGCTATCTTCTGGATGCCCAATTCTTCCTAGACAGTGAACTAGCATTCCTGAGGCACTTCCACCTCAGCTAGAAGTAGCTAGTTGTGCGGACCACAATTATGAATGGATGCTTCAGCCATCAAGGTACAGGGGAGGCAGTTGCTTGCTGGCATTTCAAACAATTGGGTGTTTTTGGTCTTGTCTTCCCTACATTCTTGCAATGTCCTTTCAGCACCTGAGGGATTGTTTTGAATATGACATGCTGCCACTGTGCATGATACCATTGTTCACTAAAATCTTAGATTGTGATAGAGTGAGAGAATGGGTTTAAAATTCTAACATGGCCCATCTGCCCAATAGTGTGCATTTGCACTGGGCTTTGTGTCCTAGACCCCTCTGTGTGAAGATGCCTTGTTAGAACACATCCTGTCATAAGTAAGCCTTCATTTTAAGTTGGTAACCAACACACGGATGTATGGTGACTGTATGCAGTGGCTCAATTCTGGAAGGTGACTGTATCCTCACTTACCAGGAAAGCTTCTTCCAAGTGGTCCCTACAGACACACTTTGCAGGCGTTCTGCTGGCATATTTGGCTCTCCAGTGACACTTTATGTCAGCAACTGCTAAAAGCAATGCAAGTCCTGGCCATGAGTGATGGCCAAACTTAGTGTTATCATTATGTAGTGAGATCTAGAATGTCCCCTAGAAGTCCCATCTTCAAAGGCATTGCTTTAAGAGATGAGTGGACTGTCAGAGTTCTGTACTCATCAGTGGATTACTCTGCTACACCACTGGGTGTTGGGAGGTGGGGCCTGGTTAGAGGTGGGCCCATGGGGGTGTAACTGGAACAGCTGGTTCTTGTCCTCAGCTCCTCCTCCCCTCTGTTCATTCCCAGCCTCTGTGCAGTGAGCAGCTCACCTCTATCCAGACCCTGCTACTACATTGTACTGCTTTGCAGCCAGCTAACCACAGATTGAATCTACTGAAGTGGTGAACCAAAATAAACCTCTCCTTAAAGTTGTGGTCACTGAGTATGTTGTCCTAGTTATGAGAAAGCTAATATGCTAGAGGGCATGGGCAGATCTAGAGATCCTGCCCATGAACAAATTGTGCTGCCCAATGGGAAAAAGCAAAGCAGAGGGCAGTGTATACAGGTTAACATTCACCTGAAAAAGTAAAAATAATAAGTGTTAGAAGGTATACTTATTTCTTTATGCCTAAGGGGACACCTGGGAAGAGGTTCAAGAAACAAGTAACAGTAATTACATGCAGGGGAGGTGGAGGTACCTGAGGGAATAAAGGATGAAACTCCTCCCTTACCCTTGAATAATGGGATGTTTTTGCTATTTGATAACTAAATAAAGTTAAACTGAAGAAGAGATATTCCACTTACTTTATCATCTTAATGTTATATATTTGGCAATGAGATAGTGTCCTCCTTTGAGCTGGTACCAGGCAAACTTAAAGCATTACTCCTCTTCTCAGGGTCAGTTATTAAGTATCCAGTACTATTAGGTATTTAGTCTCTACCATGCTTGGGATGCAGGAGGGGCAAAGTTGCGGGGGAGCTGAACAGATCTTAGAAAGTTTGGGGGTCCTGGTTGCAGTGCTAGTACTTGGAAGCAAAGTAAACTTGATACAATTCCTTTTTAAAAAGTTCACCCACCGTGAAGCCTTAACTAGATGTACTCATTTATATTTAAACGATACTGTAGCTTGCCTCTCTCTCTTGAATGAAGTAAAATTTATGATAGGCCATTCTCCAAAATTGGATGGCATTAGACATGCTAACAGCAGCTAAGGGGGTACTTGTGCAATATTGGGCTAAATGTTGTGTACATTCCTGATCCTTCTGCTAATATTTCGATAACTGTTCAAGATATTAGATGACAGTGCAATGACGTGTCAGATTCTGAAATACTCTAGACTTTTGCCTTATCTAGTAGCTTTATGGTAAGCTATTACTGGTTTCTTCTGGTGGAAAATATTATTCACTATATTCATAATTATGCTGTAGATTTTCTTATTTAGCACATACGTCCTTGTTCCCAAGGCTTTATCTGCTCCAGACTTAAAGCAGTGCTTTTACCCAAGACAAGAACACCTTCCCTCTATTGAAGGCCTTCAAGTAGATCCTCTGTGGTTCATCTCTGACTGCTGATGACAACTACGAACCTCTTTATCTGGAAGTAGCCAGATTGGTCTTTGATTTTTTCACTCACAGAAGTTAGGGGTACTTCTTGAGAGGGGAATATCATAACTAGCTAAATTAGGTAGAAATATTGTAGGCAGTCAGATAGGACTGGGTCCTCAAGAGGTCGCAAAAGAGCAGGTGTATTCATTGAAGGGCAGGGTTCAAGAAAAAGAACCGCTCATCTATATGCTTCCCCTAGGGATGAGCAGCAGTGATTAATTTTCTAAATAGGAATCAATCACCTTGAGATGGAGGACCAAACCTCCTTATTTGCCCCTTTCAGGTAAGTCCCTATTTGCTTTCTTGCTCCACACCTGTTTCTCCGTTGGATCCCCATTTAATCAATACTACCCAGCTATACTTGTTGCAATCTTATTGGTTGATGATAGTTTTGTCCCACCTCAAATCCATCCTATGATTTGTCACTTAGGTGACTATACTTGTAATCTTATTGATTATAGTTCTGTCTCATCCTTAAGCCTGACTCACCTTGAAGCTTTGCTCAATAAAACACCCTTGAGAAACAGGATTCTTAGGCAGCCTACTGTCCCTCAGACAGAAGCTTTCTTTCTCTCAATAAATTCGTCCAATTCTTAAAAAGTAATAGAAAATTCATCTCAAATAGATTATTAAATGTCCCTTTAAGAATACATAGAATTAATGCTGATGGATTAGGGTTCATTCCAACAAAAGTTAACACATTTGGAGGTAGAGATTTAGCTAAGAAGTACATCACTTGCTTAGCATGACAGAGGCTGAGTTCAATTTCCAGCATGTGAATGAACACACACACAAACACACACACACACACACACACACACACACACACACATACACGACACACGATGCAGCTGCAGAGTGATAATAATGTATTATACATTTCAAAATGCTAGAAAAAGAACTTGCAGGTTTTTATTATGATACTTAAGGAGATAAGTATGTTTAACCTGATTTAAACATTCTGTAATTTGATACTTTGTTGATGTGTCCAATTTTAATCAGCTAAAAAGTGATAAAAATGAAGTGAGTCAATTTAAAGTTATTCCATTTCAAAAGAACTCTAATACTGAAGCACTTAGTAATTCACTAAATCAGAGAAAATACCCTGCTCTCTTGACAGCCTACATCAACAGTTAGTGCTTACCAAAAAATAGGAGGGCAAGAGGTATGTGTGGCTCAGTGTTAGTGCGGAGTCACCAAGCAGTTGTGAAATGTGCTCTCCTGTGGCTACACACAAGGTTCAGATGACCAGTGCCTTTAGCTGAGCCTCATGTTTCTGGGACCCCTTGGAGCCACAGGTATTCAATCACAGGGCCTTCAAGTCCAGTCACCTTTCTGAAGATGCATCACAATTTTGCAATTAGAATAAATGGTGATAAATGGTATATATATTTACCAAAACTAAAAAAAAATCAAAAGGTTTAGGGATAGCAGTAGGGAGAGGGGCAAGGAGAGGACATGCCCTTCCTCTGAGGCTTTCCCAGCACCGAGGCAGGTTGGTGGCTTATAGTAAACCATTGCTGGGCCGGGGCCCAGGGCAGGGGCAGTTCCATGACCACCATTCAGAGTGGGTTTCTTCCCGAGTGAGCTCCCTCCCCAAATTTGCTGTACAGTCTTGAATTCCAGAAGCCTTGGGACTATGTGAGCAAGTTGAGGGGAGGAAAACCAAGTGGAACGTGGCCTGTGGGAAGGGTTCTTGTCCTGTAAACTAAGTCACAACAGGGCCCAGCATTCTGTCAGTGCTCTCAGCCCAAGAGTGCTTGACCCTTGGGCCCAGGCACTCCAGGGCCAGTCAGCCTCACCCTGCCAGGGTGGGTGCTGAGGGCAGGGCTGGCTCAGCCACAAGCTCTGCTAAAGTCAAATCTCCCAGATTTGACTTAGGAGCTACTATTGTGTGAAGCAGTGTCACAGCATGGTCTTGCCTGGGCTGCTCCGGGTCAGCAAACACCTGCACATGCGGGTCAGGGCGAGGACAGGCATCTGCTGACTACCAGAAGCACTATCAGGCCTCAGCACAATCATGGTGCAGTCAGTGGCTCCTGGATGCCCTCTGAAGTAGCTGGCTGTGGTGCAAATAGTGTGGGAGCAGGAGGAGGCAGCTCTAGAATAGTCAACCCTATTGGGGACTCTGAAACCTCTGGTGGGGCAGGTTTACAATCAGAGCATTTTCATAACTTCTGGATTTGACTCACTTTTGAGAGCTACTATCATTTTTCATCAAGAATGACCTCCCAACAGAAAACTCCTGCTGTCAGAGGCGGAGCTTTAGGGTCTGGCAGGGATGTGGTGGGGGTGTGTCTAGTTAGAGGTGTGTCCTGGGGACTGGACCAAGACTCTCCCCCACCCCTTCTCTGCTTCTTACTTGCCAGAATGGGAGCAGTTTGCCTCCCAGGCAGGCCGGCCCTTCCAGTATGCTGCCTTGTGTTTGAGTGTACCGTGGCCTGAAACTGTTGAAACTGTGAGTCCATGTCAGTCTCTCCTTTCCAACTGAGATATTGGGCACTGTATGTTGGTGATGAGCAAAGTGACCAACACAAGAGCTCAGCAGGGAAAAGCAGTGAAAAAAAGTGGACGTGAACACAGAAAGTGACCACTAGTAGATGAGAAAGTGGGGGGCAGTAGGCAAGGGAGGCTGGAAGTGACAGGAGCATGCTGTGTGGAACTCACATGGAACTCCATCAACATGTATAACTAATCCATGTTAACCAAACAGAAGATTAAAAATGTTAAAAAGCAGCGGAACTAAATTCCATCATCTCTCAAAAGTGTTACTACATCCACATTAGTGTGGAGAATAAGCCTCCCACACCGGGTGAGCAGCACCCAAGCACTCTGCCTCAGCCTCACTTCCACTCCTCAGGCTCCTTCCACACCCGGCACCCTCACAGCCCACAGGATGGTCAACCACAAGCTCTGCTTCTCTTTATTCAATATGCCAGGCGTGGAGTTTACAAACAAGGCTAGCAGTGTATGCAGGGTACAGAAAGCTTGCCTGTGAGTCATGTGGTGCTCTCTGAAATGCATGGACCTCAATTACATGTGGTACAAAAACAAGCTGAAAGTACAAGGCCAACGTGTCCCCAAGTGGATTGTGTAAACAGTTAAATTACTAAATCATTATTTAGATCAAAATACTTCCAAGAAAGTGGCATACAAAACATATAAATTACATATAAGGTCTGTACATGGTTTTTTAAAAAAATAACAATACTGTGTTCTGTACAATATTGCTTCCTTCTGAACACTCTAAATGCAGTATCTTTCCTTGAATTCCACAAAAGTAGCATAAGTACACAAGTCGTATAATTAAAACCATTTCCAAAGAATATAAGGCCAAACTGGTTTCTGGAAAGGCACAATTTGTTTTAACACAGAGAGTCCCATTTCAGAAGCCCCTTCCTCCAGGGGACAGGTTGCAGGTATGATATTCTGCTCTACTGTCTTTGGCTGCTAAAGGGAGAATGAGGCTGCAGAGACAGAGGCAACGGGCAGAAAAGAACTACTCCCACCTTCACATCTGGGATCTCAAATCCTGAGGATCCTCCCTGCCACCTTTTGCAGGCCTGTTCCCCATTTCTACATATTCAATCCACATATAATGGAGTGGACATGTCACCTATTTTTTCTTTTTTACAAAGTGACTGCAGCTCATTACCCATCTGCACCCAGGATAAATGCAGGTAGCACCAGGGTCACCAGGTCCTGTGCTTCTCAGGAGTTTGTGCTGCTGAGACCCTGCCCCTGCTCAAATGCCACTGGCCAAAATCACCTCTGTCCTGAGAAGGCAGAAACAGCAGATAAGACAGGAGCAGGGCTCCATAGTCTCAGGTCTTTGAGTTCTTGTGACTGTGAATCTGTGACTGCGAATCCGTGACTGCTGAAAAATGGCTGAAATCATTATAGGTCCCATGGGGACTTCTCTTGGGTGCCCTGGGTTCTGTCTGTCCCTCAGGCTTCCAACTGGACTTGGGTCTCATCTACTTGCAGAGTGTCATTATCTCCCAGGAGCTCAGTCTCTGGGACAGAGCCTTCCTCCTCTTCCTCTGCCTCCTGGACAGGGCTCTGCACCACGTCTTCTGGAATATTCTGTGTGTCCTCTGTGCCCTCAGACAGCAGCGCTGCCCTGTCTGTCACAGATGTGTTGGAGGGAGCTGTAGTGACATAGCCTGTGCTGGTGGAGCCACTGCCACTGTGGTGTGAGCTGGGCTTGGGGACTATCTGAGGGGGCACCTGCTGGGGAGCCATCTGCATGGGAATCTGGACTGGGTAGAAGTTAGGCAGATAGGCCCCATAGGCTGGAACAGGCTGGTAGCCATTGACAGGGATGTAGAGCTGGGGTGGGGGCACCATGGGTCTGATCTGGCCCTTCATGGGGATGAACTGGGGCTGTGGGAAGGGCTGGGCCTTCTGCTTGGGCCCCACATAGCGGGCATTGCTCACGTTGCTCACAGGGCTGGTGCTCAGAGAGCTTGTCTGCGTGGTATTGCTGGCCCCTGAGGTCTGCGCCGAGCTATTGTAGTTGGACAGGTTGCTCCAGGCCCTGAGCCGGCTGTGGATGTCCTTGAAACGTGGCCGTCGGCTCGGGAACTCATTCCAACATTCAATCATGAGGGCATAGACCCAAGCTGGGCAGTCGTCCGGGCAGGGCAGCATCTGGCGTCCACGGATCATCTCTACCACATCCTGGTTGGAATAACCGCAGTAAGGCTGCAAGCCGTAGCTGAAGACCTCCCACAGCACCACGCCATAGGACCAGATGTCTGAGTCTATGGAAAACTTGCCGTACGTGATTGCTTCGGGGGACATCCAGCGGATAGGTAGCAGCGAGTTCCCCATCAGCTTGTAGTAGTCAGCAGAATACACCTCACGGAAGAGGCCCAGGTCTGAGATCTTCACTGTCAGCTTGTCGTACACCAGCACGTTGCGGGTGGCCAGGTCCTTGTGGACCATGTGGTGGCTGGCCAGGTACTCCATCCCTGCAGCAATCTGTGCGGAGACGTGCACGAAGTCAGGTGGCTCCAGGGCAGACTTCACCGTGCGGTCGTCGTCAGTGCTGCCCACGTCTGAGTGTGGTGAGCGCATGACCAGGAACTCGTGGAGGTCGCCATGTGAGCAGTAGCTGAAGATCATGCTCAGGGGCTGGTCCTTGGTCACAACACCCAGCAGACAGATGATGTTGGGGTGCTGCAGCCGTGCCCGAAGCATGGCCTCGTGCCGGAACTCCTCCCGGAGAGGCCCCTCTGCTTTGTCCTTCAGCGTCTTGATGGCTACTGCCTGGGTCTGCTCACCTGGGGTGGGCCCAAACAGATGTCCTTTGTAGACTTTCCCAAAGCGGTCCTCCCCCAGCTCCTCCATGAACCGTACTGTGGACAAGCTGATCTCCTTCAGTTTGGCCTGTAAGAAGAAAAGTTCCAGATCAAGCCCTTCCATCCCTGCAAGCTGGCTGGGAGGGTTCCCATGGAGGAGCTGCTGGCTTGGCCATGCAGAAGCCCCAGGCTCCTCCACGCCCTCCCATCTGAAACCTCCCATGGCCCCAACCAGGCTGCTGATCAGGCAGTTCCAGAACATGGCTGGGCCCACATTGCAGATTCCCTTTCTATTAGCACATTTGCACATGTGCGTGAGGGAGTGTGTGTGCACCTGCTCAAAATATTTGTTGATACATATTCTAAAGCCTTGCCTGAGCTCCAGCTTTCACGGGGTCACTCTGGACTCTAGTGTCCCCCCACATCCCAGGGAGACACACAGTCTTTTCCTATGGACTTCTTGTCTTTCACCATTTTATCATTTTTAAAGCCAAGCCCAGCTACTCACCCATAATGGGACTGTGCCGGGCTTCCTCTGGATTAGATTCTCGGCCCAATCATGTTGGTCAAAGAACCACGCAGGTACTATGAGTGTACCCTCATACACACATGCCCTAGCCCTGGACCTGCTCCTTCTATGTGGTTTATGCTCCCTCCTCAGAGTCCCTGGCTGCCACCCTAAGGGATGAAGGTGGGGCTGTCCTTCTTGAAAGCCATCTCCTACCTACAGCAAATACCCATTGACTGCATGACCAAAGAGCGTGCTGGATAAGCTGGCTCTGGCCACATGGAAGCACCATTTTGAAGCCAAATGGGAAAGGGCTCCTGGAAGCCTGCATTGAGTGTGAACTCCCTTTCACAAATGCTGCAGAGGCCGCAGTCCACTTTTTCATTTACTGCCTCAGGCCCCCTACCTTCCTGCCACCATGAATTCTTAGAGTGGGGACAGCTGCCTTTTAAGTCACTCCTACTTCCATTCAGAAACTATATTCTTTCCTTCCCTGAGAAGCAAAGCAGCACAAAACCAACCTGACCAGGATCTGACCAGAAGCCAAGTCCTTATGAATACCACAGGAAACTGCCAATTGGGCGCATGGTGGCTATCCTATTTCTGGTGCCACCTCTGGATTGAGCTGAAGCTTCTGACATGTATGGACACTCTACAAAGCCATGCAAGTGGCTGGCTTTGCCTGGGAGGCACCTACGATGAATTTCCAATAGGCCTGCCACTCAGTTTCTAAAGACATGTGTCTGTACATTTTAGAGAAGCAAAACTAGGACGAAGAGTAATTTCATGTTATGAAAAAGAAAAAAAAAAAAAAAAAGGAAAGAATGACATGTTATAGTTGATGTCATGGGTAACCAGTGCTCCTCAGCCCGAGGAGCTGGCTAGGTGGGACATGCATAGGGAGACCTGTTTGTGCTGGCTGATGAGTGGCAGCTCCATGTCCTGGCTGGGTGAGGCCATTAGCTGCCGCCGCTGAGGGGTGGACACAGAGGCCTTCTGCTTATTCCGGCACATGCAGACCAAGAAGAACAGGCAAGCGATGACCAAGGGAATTGCAATGCTTGGGACCAGGATGTACAGAATTCCCATCTTGCTGCTGTCTCGAGGACCTACAAAGGACAACATGGCTCCTGGTGACTCTTT
>PVKN010039130.1:0-10918 GCA_004027915.1 Capromys pilorides | reverse complement strand
CTATCTTTGTTTCTGCTATTTTTACTCTTTAAAATAAAATAAAATTTTTTAAAAAAAATTTAAAAAAAGAATAAATGAATAAAATGCTGGTTCTTTGACAGATTAAATAAAATTGATAAGCCCCTAGCTAACCTTATCAAAAAACAGAAAGAAAGGACTCAAATTCAAGCAATAAGAAATGAAAAGGATAAAATTACTACAGACTGCCGGCGAGATGGTTCAGTGGTCTAAAGCGCCTGCTAAGGAAAGCTCAGGCAACTGCAGGGACTGCGGTTCGATCCCCAGCACCACATGCTGCGCCAGCCCCACCACCAGGGCAAGCTGAGCCAGCCACAAAATAAAGAAAGAAAGAAAGAAACAAACAAACACAACAAGCAAACAAATAAATAAAATTAAAAAAAAAATTACTACAGACTGAAGCAGAGATTCAGAAGATCACTAATAGCTACTTTGTGAATCTTTACTTTCACAGAGTTGAAGACAGAGATGAAATGAACAGATTCCTAGAAAGGTATGAACTACTAAAACTGAATCAAGAAGATATAAGACCTCTTAATAACCCAATAACAGCCAATGATATACAAAATGTAATAAAAAGTCCATTGACAAAGAAAAGTCCAGATGCTGATGGATTCACCACTGAATTCTACAAGAAATATACAGAAGAATTAATCCCAATATTCCACAAACTCTTCAGTGCAATTGAAATGGAAACGATCCTACCAAAATCATGCCTAGAGGCAAGTATTATACTGATACCAAAACCAGAGAGAGTAGAACTAAAAAATAGTAACTAGAGGCCAATTTCTCTCATGAACATAGATGCAAAAGTCCTCAATAAAATCCTCACTAGTGGAATAAAGCAAATCATAAAGAAGATTTTACACCATGACCAGGTAGGATTCATCCCAGGGATGGAAGGATGGTATAATATATGCAAATCTATAAATGTAATACACTATATCAATGGAACCAAATCCAAAAATCACATGATCATCTCAATAGATGCAGAAAAGGCTTTTGACAAAGTCCAACACTCATTCATGTTCAAACTCCTACAGAAAATTGGAATAGAGGGCCACTACCTCAAGCTGATAAGAGCCATCTATGACAATACAACAGCTAAAATAATTCTAAATGGGGAAAAGCTGAATTCTTTTACTCTCAGATCTGGTATAAGACAAGGATGTCCTCTATTGCCACTCCTATTCAATATATTTCTGGAATCATTGGCTCCAGTCATTAGACAAGAGAAATAAAAGGAATAAGAATAGGTAAAGAAGTTAAACTACCATTATTTGAAGATGACATGATAATCTATTTTGAAGGTACCCAAAAAACCTCCAACCAGAAGCTACTAGAATTAATACGCAAATTCAGTAGCATAGAAAGATACAAAGTCAACACACAAAAGTCAATAGCATTCCTCTACACAGATAATAAGCACACTGAGAGAGAAATTAGAGAAATAATACCTTTTACAATAGCACCAAAAAAAAAGAAAAAAAAAAATTAGGAATTAACCTAACTAAAGAAGTAAAAGATCTATTCAATGGGTGAGACCTCCTCTGGCCTGCTGCATGAGACCTCCTCCAGCATACCGCAAGCACAAACTACCCAGCACCAGGCCTGCCATGTGAGACCTCCTCCAACTCGCTGAGTGAGACCTCCTCAGGCCTGCTGCAAGCACATCCTATTCAAGCCTGCTGCATGAGACCTGCTCTGGCCCACCGTAAGTATAGCCTATCCAGGAGCTTGGCCCAATGCTTGAGTCAGAACACCTCCAGCCCACCACATGCACAGCCTATCCAGCACCAGATTCCTCACGTGAGTCAGACTTCCAGCCTGATGCAAGCGTAGCCTACCCAGAAGCCAGGCCCACCAGGTGATTGAGACTGCCCTCCCCTGGCCTACAAGCAGCTTAGCTGACCCAGCAACCTGGACTGAATGACTAACCTGTGTGATCACAGTCCTGCACCAAAGGTCACTACTATATAGAATGATACAGACAAGGAGTGAAATGCAATCTCAGGTCCCGAACCCACCTGTAACAGATACAGGAGACACTACTATACAAGAAAATGGGAATCAGGCAGATGAAATATCTGAATCAATAGCTTCTGAGGTAGACAGACAAGTCCAGAAACCTATAAAACAACTCAGATCAGGGATAACATCTGAAGAAAAAAGAAGTCAATGAATTAATAGACTCTGAAGTGGAAAAACAACTGCAGAAACATATAGAGGAAAACAGAGATGAAATAACCTCTGAAGTTAAAAAACACATCTCTAAATTAATAGCATCTAAAGTAGGGGAACAACTACAGAAAGGTAGAGAGGAGAACAGAGCAGAAATAATCTCTGAACTAGAGAGACAATGGATAACTATAATGAGAAACTTCAATACTACTAAAGAAGACATTGATAAAAATTAGAGGAGAACAGAAAAATGATGGATTGCCTGATTGAGTAATATAGGAAAGAAATAGATCACATGAAACAGTTTCAAAGAGATACACAACAAAATAAAATCTCAATCACAAGCTGGAGAAACCATATGAACAAAAGTGAAGACAGAGTCTCAGATCTTGAAGACACAGTCACAGCTAGTGAAAAGGTAAGAAAGGATCTCTTAAAAACAACCAGGATGCAGGAAAAAATTATTCAACATCTGCAAGATGATGCAAAAATGAACAATGTGTGATTAATAGAAATCAACGAGAAAGAAGGAGTCAACACAAGTGATATATAAAGAACATGGGCAGAAGTAATAGCAGAAAGCTTCCCAAATTTGAGAAAAAAATCAGACATTCAGGTAACTGAAGCATATAGAACTCCAAATAACACCAACCTGACTAAAAACACACCCAGACACATAATATTCAAGATCCCAGAAATCCAGCAGAAGAATAATATACTAAAAGCTGCTAGAGAAAAGAAACAGATCACATGTAAAGGAAAACCCATCAGAATAACAACAGATTTCTCTTCACAAACCACAAAGTCAAGAAGAGCAGGGAGCAGAGTGCTTCAAGTCCTCCATGAAAACAAATTCCAGTCCAGACTGCTAAACTCAGCAAAACTCTTCTTCAAGAATGAGGGAGAAGCGAAATACTTCCATGACAAGGAACAACTACAGAATTTCATGGCGTCAAAGTGATCCCTACAAAGTATACTAAAAAAAAATTTTAGAGAGGGACCAGAATGACCCAAACTCAACAAATGAGAACAGAAAGAACTCACTAAATAGGGCAACCAATTAAACACAGGAGAAAAAGGGGTAAACAGTAGTAAGTAAAACTCATGTCAATCATGAGTTAATACATTTCAATTATAACCATCAATGTAAATGGACTCAATTCTCCAATTAAAAGAAATGGAGTGGCAGAATGGATAAGGAAGCAAAACCCAACCATATGCTGTATACAAGAAACACATTTAACTCATAAAGAAACTCATAGGTTAAAAGTTAAAGGATGGAAAACAATACTACATGCTCCAGCACCTCAGAAAAAAGCAGGGATAACAATCTTGTTTGCAGACACTCTAAACTTCAAACCAAGATTAGCCAAATGAAATAAAGAAGGCCACTAAATACTGGTTAGGGGGAAAAATCAAGACCAAGAGGTAACACTCATAAATATGTATGTACCCAACAGAGGAGCACCAAGTTATATAAGACAAACTTTAAAGTAAGTCCTATTGAGATTATTCTCTGTGTCTTCAGAGATAAAAATATTGATTTCCCCTAGGTACAGAGATGGCACTTTTGCAATGAAGATCTTATGACTTGTACAGATAGAAGGGTGGAAAAGAATACAGTGGGCTTACTTGGTTTTGTTGATCTCTCGAGTGCTAAGGTATCATATTTTGGGATAGCATATCCTGAATCCCATTGGGGTGACAATGTAAACTTTTGTAAAATTCCTGGATGATGCTAATGGCACTGGCCTGAGCATTGCATTTTGAAAATTACTGCTGTAGTTCAATGTCTATCTAGCCCTTATTGCAGCATTCTTGTTTTCCCCAATAAATCAAAATTGTGTGACAAACCCAAGTCCCTTTTGAGGCCAATAAAGATCAGCTAACCAGTCCGGGGCTCCCAGCCATGTTAAAACTTTATAATCCCCCCACCCCCTGCCCCATCTCCAGAGCCCATGAAGTGTGAAGAAGAAAGGACAACTCCTGGACCACCTGAAGCTGCATGTTGCTGCGTCTTGCACCTAGCACCTGTGTCCAGATGCAGTTGCCACCATGCTGGAAAGAAAGGCTGAATGAAGGGGATGCTAAAGATAATAAAGCCAAGGTGAAGGTTGAACCACAGAAAAGATCTGCAAGGTTGTCTGCTAAACCAGCTCCTCCAAAGCCAGAGCCCAAGCCTCAAAAGACCCCTGCAAAGAAGGGAGAGAAGGTACCCAAAGGGAAAAAGGGAAAAGTTGATGCCAGTGAGCATGGGAAAAACCCTGCTGAAAATGGAGATGCCACAACAGATTAGGCACAAAAAATCTAAGGTGCTGGAGATGTCAAGTGAAGTGAGTGCATTTTTGATAACTGTGTACTTTTGGTGACTGTACAGTTTAAAATACTATTTTTATCAAGTTTTATAGAAATGCAGCGTTTTTTATTTTATTTATTTATTTACTTTTAAGCTATGTTGTCAGCACACAGAACACGTCATTGTTGTTTTGGGGGAAGGGGCATATGTCAGTAGTACGATGTCTCCAAAGCTGGATTAATGTGGGGAAAACACTTTTTTCTGCTAGTTTTCAGACTTCCTCTTGGCTCCCAGGAGGAGGGATTCCCTGATGTTGACACATGTGGCCACCTTGGCATAAATGCCTTGTGGTATAGGACAGCTCCCAGTTCATTTTATGTCCTCCTATCCTCTACCATCAGCTTAGACTTAACTCCCTTAAGCCCAGAGACCTATTGGGATCTGATTCCCAAAATTGATGTTGTCAGTGTGTTAGGCAATCTGGACTTGCCAGTAATGCTGAGATGGCGGCCCATAAGAGCAATTGATTTTTTTTTCTAGATTGTGGATCTTCAGATTGATAACTCTGCAATTTTCATTTCCTGAAAGTCAGAGTTGGCTTGTGAAAAGCTGTTAAACAACATGCTACATGTGAAACATCAATCCTCACTCTAAACTTTCCCTATATCGGAGCCTCAAATGAAGATTTCATTGGATTTTATAGCTGCTTTCTGATTTTTTTTTTTTTTTTTTTTTTTTTTTGGTGGAATCAGGGATCGAACTCAGGACCTTGTACTTACTAGGCAGTGCTTTCTGATTTTTGGTGGTCCCTCCAAAAAGGGAGTTTGAAAGTTCTTGTTTATTGTTAACAATTGTGTGCCCTTGTCATGCCAGAAATACCACGATTGTTTATGCAAAGTATCTTTAATAAAGCTGGATACAGTTTGGCTTGGGAAAAAACGAAAGATCAGAGAAGATCATCTTTGCGTAACCTTTGGCATATCACAGTGTTTGGCAAAAGGCTTACAAATGTGATTCACTTAATACTGATATCAAATAAAATAACCTTAAGTAAATATTAATAAGCTTTTTTAACCATTATGAAAAGGGAATGGCTATTGTGCCTGAGTTCGGTTAACGGATATATTGTAACAGAAAAATTAAAGTAACCAAGTCCATCTGCAAACTTCCTTCTTGGTTCACCTTAAGTATTTCTGACTAAAGATCTAAAATTGTGACCGGGATTGACTGGAATCTATCAATTTATGTACTCTCAAATATGATAATACTTGATTAAAATGGCAAGCCATAGAATTGTAATACAACATATATTTTACATGGAAAATTATAATATTATTATACATAAGAATGCTTTACCAGTGTATCTGGAGGGCAAAGGTGAGTCCTATAACAAAGGGAAGTGGGAAAAGTTCAACATAGACAAGGTACAAGACCACAGAATATAAAAGCTGTCTCCGCGTAAGGAAATGTAACGCTAAAGTTGTAGCAGCCTTTCAATAAGGGCAAAATCACCAAAGGCGTTGTTTTTGCTAGTGAGGCGTGCGACCTGTGACCCTGAGGGTAGGCGTCCTATCCCTCCAGAGGCGGCGGGCTGGCCCTGCGCCCTGACTTCCGCCCCAAGCTCGGGCTCTTCCCGCCAAACTCGGCTTCCGCCCGAGGCGCGCGGCGCTCGCAGCACTGCGCATGTGCCACTACGCGTCCCGCGCGCCATGGACAGCACAGGGGCGGACCTGTTGCGCCAGTGCCCGCTGCTTCTGCCCCAGAATCTGACGAAAACGGTGTATGAAGGATTCATTTCGGCTCAGGTACCGGACTGGCTGCTGCTTCGCTCTCGGTCCCTGGAAGTCCCTGGCGGGCGGGATTAGCGACCGCGGGATGGGGCGTAGGGGGGCGGCTGCGCCGGCTTGCGCCGGGGCGAGTGCGGAGCAGAAGCCCGGGGCGGGCGCGCGCGCCGCCTCAGCCTCGCAGGGTCTCCAGGGGCCGCCTCGTCGTGTTTTGCTCACGGAAGAAAGAGTTCTTGGGAGGACACCTCACGTGACCCCGCCATGGCTGGCCATCCCTGGTTCAACTTATTTACACAAACAGTGGTAACACGTGCGAGGGCTGGAAGTGAGCGCGGGGCTCCGGGCACGGTAGTGCAGTGATTTGCTCTCGGACAGGAATTTTTCTGAACGGTCTCCTGTTTTATAGTTGAGGCAATCCTAAAGGCATGGACATTCAGAGAGGTGGAGTGAGTTGTCCACAGGACAGTCAGGATCTCTACGCCTCAGGTCCATTCCACTCGCGGATTTTCCCCCTCTACTTTGCATCAAGACATTCTAAGTTAGGGGCCCGGGAGACAGCTCAGCAGCTGAGGCTCCTGTCTGGCAAGCGCAAGGTCCTGAGTTTGATTCCAGATACCATGAAAAAAAAAAATTCTAAATTAGGATTTTGAGCGTGACTTTGCTGAATATTGTCCCCAACCTCTTGAGGCCGCACAGCAATCTCCAGTGCTCAAATTCATATGAATTATGTTTTGAGGTCTCCTCAACATTGCCGTCTTTCTTTACCCTCCAATCCAGTTTTTTTTTTTTTTTAAGATGGGAATCAGAACTTGCCAGGGCACTTGTGCCACGAGCTATCTATCTACCTACGAACATGATACACTTTCACACAACATTTGGCAAAGTTAGAAAAGTATTTACTTTTTGTTTTTCACAAAGTGTGCTATGCATAGTTTTAGACATTTTAAAGAACGTGCTGTCTGTATCTGCTAAAGTGCCTTTAAAAACACAAAGCCATCAGAATTAGATGAGCAGTTATCCGTTTTGCTGTAGTTCAGATTTGGACCTTAAGCAGCTTATTTGAATCTTAACCTAAATACTATAATGTAAAAATATTTTCCGTACACTTTACATTTATAGAAAACAAGGGTAAACAAGGAAGCTGAGTATGCCCTCTTTGACTTTTTAATAAATTTGGTGCAAGGTCTCACTACGTAGCTCTGACTTTGGACTTGTAGCAGTGAGCCTCTTGTCTCATCCTCCCCAGCACTGGGCTTACAGGTGTGTGCCACCGTGCTTGGACTTGCCAGGTTAGCAGGCCCAGGGGTGGGGCCAGTGTGGCATGTGGTTGCAGGGGTTTGAACCCTGATATCTGAGCTTGACTAAGCTAGTGCTTAGTCCACTGAGCTATCTTGCCGGCTTGAACCTACTGAAATTTAAATCATAGACACAGAGCCTTTCTATCCCTAAATACTGCATCACACATTTCGTAAGAACAACAGCACACTGCCCTGTCACGGTACAATAACTAAATGCAGAACATTTAATCATAATAAAACATAACCTAGAGTCCGTACTCACATTTTATTAATAAGACAGGTAGATGCTCTATACTTGTCCCATCTCTCACTACCTAATGTAAAATTCACATCTGTTCAACCTGGAATAGTTTTCAGTCTGTTTTTGTTTTTTGTGAACTTGAGGTTAACATGCCTGGTGTATTTTGATTGGGTGCCAAAGGTAATATATAGCATATATATATATATATATATATATATATATATATATTCTCATCCCTATGTATTATCATCCCTGTTGAATGCTATATATTTTTCTCTAGTCTTCAGAATAGTTGTGAATTACAGTTAAATTAATTGCTAATTGAATCTTTTCAGGGTTTGTCTTTAAGTTTTAATAGGGAAAACTAGAGCAGAATTCAGTTTTACTTTGGCTGCACCAGTGAAGCAGTACTAGCTCTGTATTTCATGTGCACCTTCTATTTCTAGAATATTTGTATGCCATTCGTATGATGCTCTAGCTTCGAATGGCCTTTTCTCATCCCTGTGGCATTAGCCGACGATTTCTTTTGATGAGTCCTCTGGACTGACACTCTCTCTGTCTCTCTCTGTCTCTGTACTGGGGATTGGACTCAAGACCTTGTGCTTGCTAGGCAGCTGCTTATCCCACTGAGCTATCTCCCTGGCCCTCTGGAATTTTGTATGTAGTTGTCTCCTCTTAGTGCTTTTCTTCTCTTTGGTACTTTACCTAGTGAATTCTTCACGTGTTGGCCTCTCCTAGGTCATCTCTCTTTCCTCATGTCAAAGAGAGTATTTGGGTTTCTTTGTTTCCCCCTACCTTATCTTGTCTTCTGAAAATTTTCCAGGCAGTAAGCCCGGACAGTTACAGAGATTTTATCATTTGCTTCTTTTTTTTTTTTTTTTTACAAGGATCAGTATCCTGTTTATTGATATATTCTGTTTATTAATATTTTAAACATCTTTTTTTATGTATTTAGTACGGGGTCTATAAGAGTCTCACTACACAGACCAGACTTGTAGTGATCCTTTCTGATTTTCAGCCTCCCAAGTGCTGAGAGGTGTGTGTCATCACGGTGAGTCTCCATCGCTGTCTCAGTGTGATCTGGGGGCAGGGCTAGCATGGCAGACCCGGAATAAACCCTGATCCCTATGTCTGCCTAAGCAGGCGTTTTAGTCTGCTGAACTATCTGACCAGCCTTAACATCATTATTTTTTAGTCTAATTTTTAACTTAAGATAGAAGAAGAAAGTTTTCCTGTTACTTTTTTCATAACTACGAGCAGAAATTTTCTTCAGTTTCTTGAAATTTTTATTTCATTTTTTCTTAATCTTCCTTTGAGATGACTGACACCAGTCTCATTCTATTGCCATGCTATTGGATCTTCTCCCCAGAGACCGTAGACATTTTCTTACTTTTTGAAATTAAATTTTAATTTTCTTTTTACAATACCAGGGACTGAATCCAGGGCTTGGCACTAAACTATATTTTTCAGCTCTTTTGTTGTTGTTGAATTTTTGAGATAGGCCCTCACTGAGCAGCCAGGCTAGACTTGAATTTGCCATCTGCCCTTCTGTTTAACCTTCCCAGAATATTGAAAATCTGCTTATTAAGATGTATCTCAAAAAATGGATCATTTAGTCATTTTTTTCTCATGTATCCATTTTTTGATATGTGGATTTCTAGAAAATGTAAGTTTAAATATTCTTTTCTATTTCCTGTTTTAAGTCCTCCAATTATATGTATATTGGATTTTCTTTGCATACTTTGTACTTTCAGCTTTTTCTTTGCTGGTTTTTTATTTCTTTTTCTCATTTGATAATACTCTTGCTGGCTGGTTTGTTTGTTTGTTTGTTTGTTTATTTATTTATTTATTTATTGTCTTTTTGAGATAGGGTCTTGCTATGCAGTTCAGGCTGGCCTTCAGCTCACTTTTATAGCCCAGGCTGGTCTCGGACTTGCACTGATCCTCCTGCCTCAGCCTTCCAAGTGCTGGCTTATGGGTGTGCATCACCATGCCTGGCTATTTATTTTTGCTCACTATAAAATATGTGCTGTTCTTAGGAAAAAAAGTTAAAATTTATTTTTCCAGTTTAATATGATTTTTTAAATTTTTCTTCTTCCATTGTATTCATTGCTTGTTTTTTTAATTGTACACTTTGTTCAAACACTTAATGATTTTTTTTCAGTATTATAATTTAGGTTTTATTCTTGTGGAATTTGTGATTAACCTGCAATGTTTGATTCTCATTTTTTGTTTTTGTTTCGTGGTAGCTTTAAATTGATAAAAGGAACACCTTTGTGAAGATTTTCGCTATTTAGATTTCCTAGTTCAAAAACATCCTCTTTTGTTGGTGAAACAAAATCTAGTTTAATGGATAATTTGCAGAGAATGTTTTGGGAAGAGTGGAATGATTTTATTTCTTCATATAAGACCTTAAGTTTCCTACACTTTGTTTTCCTCATAAGACTCAGTTTTTAAAACGTATTTCTACCTACATTTTACCATCTTCTACTCTAAAATGTTTCCTTTCTAAAACTTTCTTGATTTTTGTGCTAATATTAAGTCTCCTGTTGGCAGTTAATGTTTTGATTTATAAATTATTTTCTTCTTCTTTTTTTGTGCTGACTCAGCCCGCCCTGAGGGCAGGACTGTTGTGGTATGTGGTGCCAGAATCAAACCACGGTTGCCTGCACCTGCCTAAGCTCGCTTAAGCAGGTACTTTTAGACCACTGAGTTATCTTGCCAGCCCCTGAGCTATTTCGGTGGCTCTATAAATTCTTTAATACTTTTATAGTTAGTTCGATTCCCCCATTCTCTTCAATGAAATTTTTTGAACCTGCTGACACTTTTAATTTTCACTGCTGAAAAAGCCTTCCTGTGTGCTATACTGAAAAATGGTTCATATTTTTCTTTCTAAAGGTTTCTGTGTTCTCTCTTCTAGTTGATAATATGGGTTTTTTATGGTTTCTATATGTCCATAATATTTGCATAGTTATTTTGGGGAGTGAAGGAAATTCAGGTTAAGCATCTTTTACTACTTCTGTTTCCAGCATACTTAGAAAATCATTTTGAGAACAGTTGATATTTTCCGATATTTTAACTACAAAAATTCTACTTTTGG
>PVKN010039129.1:0-10933 GCA_004027915.1 Capromys pilorides | reverse complement strand
CCCTCTCTTAGTGACTTTCTCATTACTCCGACATAATATACAATACTCACAATTTAAGGAAGAGAGTATTATTCTGGTTCACAGTTTTTACCCATAGTTGGCTGGCTCCAATGCAGGGCTGCACGGCAGAGGGGCATGAACAGGAGAAACAGCTCCTAGCATGGCAGTACAAGAAAGGAGAAATTAAGAGGGAGTTACAGATATATTCCCTTCCAGGCCATGCCCCCAATGACGCAGCCCCTCCCACTGGGCTTCAGCTCCCAACATCATATTTGGCTATAAGATCACCAGTGGCCCAGTCCATTGATGAGTATCACATAACCCTGACCCAGCACCTCCCAAAAGCTCCACCTATAAGTGCAGGAGGCTTCGTAGGAACATCTAGATATAAAACATAATATCCTCTTGGTCTCTAGTGGCTCTCATATGTCTCATTTCCTGTGGATCTCAGCCATGGGCATGATCTTCTCCAGGGTGGTTATGTCTTCAATTACCCTGGGAGCAAAGTTCTTGTTCCTTAATCTTACAAATGTCTACAAGGTATGAGAGGGACTGAAAACACATGAGAAATGTGGGAAAAAATGTGTGTGTGTGTGTGTGTGTGTGTGTGTTTTGGCAAGGGAAACAATGTAATATAAGACACATGTTATGATAGCTTTTTGTAATGAATCACTCGAAGAATTACACATAACAAGTGCAAGAAACCACTAAACCACACACTAAACACTAAAGAACACAGCTGAGCGTCTGGATCCTGATATCCTTCATGAGTCCAGATGAAAACCTGAAGCTCATAAAAGTGCCTCATGCAAGTCCAATTGGAGGCCTAGAGCCAACAACAAAGTCTCATGCAGGTCTGCCTTACAGATCTGTGCTGGAAAGGCCCAGAGGTCAGTGGTTGAAGCTCGGAAGTCTATGCCAGCAGGATGAAGGATCTTTGTTAGCAGGCTGAGGGATCTGAACTGGAGCTAGGAAACAATGCTTAAGGTAAGCATTAGAACTCTCCCAAAGGTACCATAGCCATCCTCAGCAACAGTGAGGTCCTGAGCTCCTCCAGAGCTGAGGAGATTTGAGTTCCCATCAGGAAAACCAATGGGACAAGCTTCTCCATGAGGCTGAGCAGTGCACCATCTTCTCTTCCTGAGCCAGGAAGCAATGCTCAAGATGGGAATCAGAGCTTCTCCAGAGTTCATTGGGAAAGCCAACATGACAAGGTCTTCCAGTGAAACAGCCCAAAAGAAGTAACAGCTCTCAAAAGCTCCAACAGCTTTTCCACATAGCATCCCTAACAGCCTTCTGGCAGCTTCTCCTGTTCTGCTTTTACACTTCTGAAAACAATCCTCAGGTGGGCCTCCCAAACCCAGCACCATGCTAGTTTAATTCAGCTGGGTGTAATAAGTTGACCACTAGTTAGAAGTCCACTACAACTTGGTTGGATGACATCTAAGTAATCTAGTATTTCTGAACATTTTCCACATTATAAGTAAAACCACACAGTGTAGCAAAAGCTGGAAAGATAGGAGGAAACAGAATAAACTGATTCAATCAGAGATGCAGAAGGGGAGTTGCTCCCATTTTCCCTTTTTATGCCTTCCATCCCCAAACACTAAAGATTTGGTGGTAAACAAGGTGAGGGCCACAGAGCATCATGATGTAGTCTTATGTCACTAGTCAGTACCTGAGAATTCATGTGCTGTAGTGGAATTTTAGAAGTTAGAAAGGTGACTGTTTTGAGAAATATTTGAAGTATGTTCTATAGTACAGTAAATATTTAAAATGTATTACAGTAAAAACACATTGTCATTAATTTCCTTAAAAACAGTTCTCCTCAAATCAAGCATTTAGACTATTTTTACCACTTTCTGAAGTAGTTCTGACAGTTGTCTTTTGTCATGGCTGTCCAAATGTCCTGAATCAACTCAAAATGTTTATGACAATTTCCATAAAACAAAAACACAACAGTATGTCTTTGTCCACTTTCATAGATCTGGCACCATGCAACTTCTGGTTCTTCCCAAAGTCAGAATGATCATCAGTTTTGAATATGTTTGGACACTCTAGGCATCCATCACAGTAGAACTAAAGTCACTCAGGAAACAACTTCTAGAACTACTACTGGAAGTGACAAGTACAATAGGATAAGTCTGTTTTAACCAAGAGAGAGAATATTTTGGAGGGGTCCAAGATAGCATGTCTTTTACTATGACACATTTTAAAAGTATAAACATACATTGCATGTTTTGATTGATCCTTTTATACTCCAAATTGGGATAATTCTCCTCAAAATGAGTGAGAGGGCTTAGGCCCGAGTTTTCATACCTGATGATGATTGTAGACATTGAAACTTTAGGAAATCTGCTCCCTTTCTCCCACAGAGTGCTTCTGGAGAATTGACAGGGAAAGAAACAGAACTTAAGTATTTCCTTTTTGTTTCAAGTTCAATTTCCCCAGTACAGAGGATTTCCACTGGACTTTGACCTAAGTGTCCCCACAAAGTTTCATGTGTTTGGAGGGTTATTGGATCATGGGGGGTGCTATAGTCATCGGTGAATCCATCCCTTGCTCAGTTCAGTAGCTGAATGTGCTGTTGGAGCTGGGGTCTGCTTAGAGGTGAGCCACTGAGGCACATGGGTCAAAAGAGATTGTGTGTTTGATTCCATTCTTCTTGCTTCTTGGCTGCCATGGATTGAATACCTTTTCCTCCTCCATGTCCATCTGCCATGCCATTTCTGCCTTGGAGTGAGCTGGCAATGCATTGATACCAAGACCCAAACTATACCTTTTCTGCTGTAAATTTCAGGTGTCAGGAATGTTGTCCTAGTGATAAGAAACTGCCTAAGACTGAATTCCACTGGAGCAATCCTCATTGGCTGTGAATCACCTTTGTCTACTTTGAAGACTGTTCGAGTCACAGGCCCCACAGCTGACTACAACTGCAGATCTGATATTAGAATTTATCTAATTTTTGTGTGAGGCTACAAGGAATCACACAGTATCTGCAGTAGACCTGTGGAGTCTGTAGCTTCTTACTTCGATAGGTAAATAGAAGTGAAAATGCTCAGAATGGGAACTACAGACAGAGTTTATTGCTGGGCTGTCTGGTATGTTAACTGTCACCTCCATGTGTCCTGCAAATGTGACTTCTTCAAAAGGAGAGAGGTTGGGAGTGTAAAATGTAGATGTGATTTCAGGCAGCACCAGAAGAAACAATGTAAAAATTTCCATTGATCATGCTTATATTGGAATAATGATATTGTAGCTATTTTGGATTTGGTAAAACACATCATCACATTTTCTCAATATTAATTTTTATGTTTCTTTCTCCTTTTTGAATGTAGCTATTACAAATTTAAAAATTGCATATGCTGTACATTTCACATTATATTTCTAATACAATGAATGCTAGATCAACTTTTGCTATAGATAAAAGAATATTTAAACATAATGCTTAGTGATCAAAATATCAACTAAATTTCTAGAGTCAGGAAAACATCTGTACAGAAACATGTAACAGATATACACAGGACTCTAAATTAACATTCAGATCAATACCTACTGTGTTCTTTAGTTTTTTCCATTTAGCTAGTGTCACATATTAAGCTTGGAGTACGATGAGGTCCATACACCACTCAAGGTCATCTCAGAAGTATGCGTGAGGGAGACAACACATGACAAGTTTGACACTTGATGTTTCTGAATTAATGACTTTATCAATTCTAAAGGTATTAAGAAACGATTCTGAATTCTAGTATTATCAGAGGGCACACCTTGGTGGTGGTATATTCTTTTCGAGTAATACAAATATCAGTCATTTTTATTTACACCTTTATGTTCCAAATTTGGCCCACTATTACTGCTTTCATATATTCCAGACAAAGATATACAAGGTCCAAGAAACTGAGATGCTTATGTAAACTGAATTCCCAAGCCCCACTCAGATGCCAGAATGAGATATTTGGTTCTGAGCAATTATCAGACTTGAATACTAGCTGTACTATTGCCCTGAACTGCAGGCCTTGGTGAGACTCAGAATATTCCTTCCTTCTCTGCCCCCTGGTCATGCTTGTTTTCCTTTGAAGAATAATTAAGATTTAATGGCATATTTTCACAGTTTTTTGTCTGCCTGCTTTCTGACTGCCTACTGTGCAGAATGCTTGCGTTTGATCCCGGTCATTACAAGAACTGTACAGTAATTGCCTATCTGGTGACTCGTTAATGGAGGTCTCCAGAGAGCGGAGTCGCTGCTCTTTTGAAGTTCATCTTGTTTACTGTTGGTCCTTCTGGTTTAATCTATATCATCAGAGAGACTTGCTCAATTATTGGCAGTTCTATCTCTTACTGAGACACAGGCCCTGAGTAAACACGTTTTTGCTCCTTTTTATTTTTCTTTTATTGTTTTTCTTTCTATATTTTTTTAAAAACAATTCTGTTTTCTTGATTCATTGGTTTGATTAAGCAGAAGATTCATTTGTACAATCAGGGCATCTGTAGATCACCAGTGAATCAGCTCTTCACATGTATCCAAGAGACCAAAGGGTTAGAGAAAAATGAAACAGAATGTCTTTGCTATGCCTTTAAAGACAAAATCACCTCTGCTCATCTTGTAGGACCCTGGAGAATATGTTCAAGACCTTAGTTGCTCCAAACACAGCTCTAGCTGATTCATTTGTCTGCTACTAACTGTAAACTCCTTACAATTACTTTAGGCCATTTGTTTAACTTTTGTCACTCTAGATATGGGAGTCTGACAGAGTCAATTATCAGGTCTTTGTTCCTTAAATGTTAGTCTAAAAACACTTTCAAAAGCATATTATATAGTTAATTGCTTATAGAATAAGTGGGCATTTGCTCACTGATGCTGAAATTGTTCTGTTCATTCCAAGAAAGGAAAAATTCAGTACTGTATGCCAGAGATACACCCCATTCCCTTCTTAATTCCTATTGCCAGGATAGTACGGAACAAGAAATTCTTAGGAGTCTGATGTGGTAGGGTGAGAGTCTGTGGGGATAGGCACAGACTGAGGTAATGAAGCACAGTGTGGTTGGAGGTGACTGAGTTGAATGTCAGGGAAGCTTTCAGCAAAGTATACAGGGACAGCATCAGTCCCCGTCCAGGAGGTGTGTGTGTGTGTGTTGAGGGGGACTGCCAAATGAATTTGTTTCAACGTGTCATTAATCTGTTATTTAATATATTGGACAACAATTAAGACAATGGATTTAAGCAGAAGTTAATCAGAGTCTTTTCCACAGTTAATATCTGAACAGTGCATGTCGGAATGTATCTTCCCATCTGGAGGGTAAAGGTTCACGTGGTAATACATAACCAAAGATAGAGTTAAGAGAAGAAGATGCAAACTGTTATTGATGAGAATAGAGCTTCTGGATCCAATTAACTACATTAAAAAGTTTTTCTTAAGCTAATTTGACTTAACCACTTCTCAAACAATCTGTATGCAGAGAGTTACAGATAACATGAATAGTGCCACAGTCCAAATATAAACTGACTTATTTGTTTGGGCAACTTCAATTTGGAACTTGCATCACCAATATATTTCAGTTTCAGATAAAAATAATTATGTCAGTACTACTTTGATCTCACCACAAATAGGAATTTCCTTTCCTAAAACAGGCATGGGAGTAAATACTTTCAAATAGTAGTTGGTTTTATCTTTATGATATCCCAAGGCATATTTTGCTTGTTATTGTTTTTATTCTCATTTAAAGAGACAAATTTATGTCAAGTGTAGTGAAAGTGTCAACAGTTGTCAATGTTGGGAATGAAATTCAAATGTATCCCTCTTGGTCTCCAGAGCTTTCCAACGCTATGAGATTTTTTTTATTATAACATGATTGGATATATTTTATTGTTTATTGTGTAGCCTGTGGAAGTAACCATGCCCATTCTAAGCAGTACCTGATAATTCATATAAAGTATCAAGCATCGTCCTGGTTTTTTATTTACTTAATTATCACCATAATCTTTTCAGATGGATGGAAATTAATGCTGCCATTCTACAGATGTGTCTGGAGACTCTGAAAGGCTAGGTATTTGCCTGTGGTCAAATACCTAATGAGTGGTTGAATTTGAATGGGAAGCCACTTCTGCTTGGCTCCAAAGCCCATTCTGCTTCATCCAAGGTGAATATTTTCCTTAGGTAAACTCAATTTAAACACTTGGACAACTTCTCGCAGGGATACTCACATCACCAAGAACCCCAAGTCCAATTTAGAAAACCTTATTAGTCTAATAAGACTCCAGTTCCATCAGCATAATTGGCAGGCACCTCAATCACACTGAGTCTAATTACTCTATCCTGGATTCCTCATTACAGGGCTTTGAAGCAGAAGCAGGGAAGAAAATGCACGTTGGAAGGGTGGTGATGCCTTGAGACCAGCATGCCAGCCTAAGAGGTGCCTGAGGTCATGGGTGTCTGGAGATCTCCAAAGGACATCAGTGCGTGGTTTTCCTCCTGCCCTTATGTTGGCATAGAGCGAAACAGTAGCATGATGTTTACACCTGAACTGTGTTGCAGGCATTAAAAACCATCAGAGAACTCGCTGCAAGCAAATCCTCAGGATTGAGGAGCGCTGCTAATTCTTATAGCTTCATTTCTCTTAGAGGTCACCTTTCTTTAGATGAGTATGAATTTGAGATGCATGTTAGAACTAAAAACAAGGCATACACAACTGACACTATACATCCTAATTTAATCTTTTCTTTTATAAAATATCACGTTCTACTTTATTTTTTATTTTCAAACAATTGCAGCATTTTTCAGCTATTATCTTAGGCTAAATTCCTAGAAATAGAAATGATAACTCACAGGTTATGCCCATTTAAAAGGCTTTGACAAACACTGCTAAATTATATATTATGCAGCAGTCTCCAGTTTTCTGAATTTTTTTTATTCCCCTAATTTTTCATTGTTATGAGTTCAGGAGGAAGCCAAATGTGTAGGTTTAAATCAGTCTTTTATATTTATTTGCTCTTTGACCCTGAGCAAGTCAGTGGGAGAGTGTAAATACTTGCACAATCGTGATAATAAAAATAGTAATAATGAAAAAGTACCCCCTGATATTTTTGCAGAGAAAAAAGAGATGGTGTAGCATTATGGCACATAGTGAAGGCTTGACAGACACCACTTTTAGTGTACTGCAAAATAATCTCTATTCAAAGAGCAGTACTACCCTGGAGCCTTTGGGAGGGTAGGGTAGGCAAGCCTAGGCTATCTTGGCAGGCTGCCTGGAGGATGTGATATTTAAACAGAATAGTTCCAGTTCAATCTCTTCACTCCTGTTTCAGGAAACTTTGAGAACTTTAAATTACAGCTCTCTAAGTCATGTGAGATGTTTTATATAGTGCCCTGACTCTAAAACTGCACCATAAGTCAGAAAACATTTAATTTCATTGTTTCACATCAAGCCCATTATCATCAGTTCTAATATTTTCACAGATTGATCTGTGCTCTACAATACATTCCTGTATCATAAAACATTTCATGATTTCAAAGCCAGATCTTTAAATAAGAAAGAAAATGCCTTCAGCACATAATGAGAAGGGCAGTTCAGTAGTCAAAGCCACCTAATTGTCAGTATGCATCCAGGAGGCCTGTTAGGTTTCTACTTCATCTCACCCAAACTTCTCAAGGAATTGTCTCTGAAAGCATCGTCATGGACTCTACTCAACTCAATGAGTAGGTGCGCCCCCAAGGACTACAACTAAAACCAACTCATTCCACTTCATTTCTACTCACAACTTGTTCCACCTAACAGTCAGTAGGTGTAATTGTTTGGCACCATCCATTTTCATGGAAATCAATATTGGCTGCTGGACTAATCTCCCAATTTGTCTTACTTTGTTCTTTAAAACCAACAGGAACATTAGAAAGAAATTTACTCATTTCTAGACTTTGGCAAGCACCAGAATATCTGAAATAGATTGAACACATTCCATCAGAATTACCCATATGTCCTTTGCTCACAGTCCTGCAATAATCCCAATACTATAGATCCAATGTATCCTATATTTTCTATTTTTTGATTGTACCCAGATTGTAGAAGCTACTTGAGAATATTTTCCTTCCAGAGAAGCTGGATTGTTATTCCAGCCCTGATGCTGAGAGCCTGAATAAGTCACATGTTCTCTCTGGTCTGTTTCTTTTGGCTTAAAATAAGCAGATGCAGAGAGGTTCAGTTGTGCATAACAAAACAGAAGGAGAAAGGGAAGGAGGAGAGAAGAAAGCAAGGAAAAGGGAAGGAAGGAAGCAAAGAAAGAAGGAAGGAAACAAATATGTGTATTTCCATTTCATGTAAGCGTAGCTTAGCAGCAAGTTAAGCCTGGCAGAACAGCTCCTTAGCTTCAGAGTCTGAACCTCATTCTATCTTGTTTCACCCTCCCTGGTGTACATATTTCATAATGCCGAGCAATGCCTCAGCTTCTGCCATCACAAGCAGGTTCTAGCCACCAAGAATCAGAAGAGGCATGCTCCTCTCTTTTAAGATGTTCCTGGAGACCTGTGGGGTATTTCTCTTATCTAGCTCTTTGGCTAGATTTTAGTTATAGATACATTTAGCTATAAGGGAGATTTTAAGATGTGGATTTCTAGCTCAAAATATCTTGGGCTTAGCTGTAGATCAAAATTATTTCACTAAGGAAGAATAAAAGGGAAAACAGATCGTATGAAACATCCAGCAGTATCAGCCACAGAATGCTAGATCCTGGGTACTTCAGAGGCCAGAAGAGAAACAAAGTTCAATTTGCCTGAAATTTATGTGGCATTTTTCAGAATATTTACTCTACAAATGAATTACAAAAAGATAGTGCATTTTTTATTTATTTCTGAACATATTTATTTTTTCCTAAGCCTGATACTTATATCAACCACGATCCTAATCTGTAGCATGTTCTCAGTGTTCCTCTTCTTCTGACCCCCATGCGTGAATATCTGTAGTATTTCCTTTCCTTTCTTTTCTTTTCCTTTCCTTTCTTTTTCTTTCACTTCCTTCCTTTTACTTTTGCTTCTTTTCCTTTCCTTTCCTTTTCTTACCTTTTTCCCAATTTCTTATCTCTTCTTTTTCCTTCTTTTCTCTTCTAGTACTGTCATTGAATACAGCAATTCTACACTGAGCTACATGATCAATCCCCTTCTTAATTTTGAAAAAAGGATCTCACCTATTTTGCTAGGCTGGGCCTCAGCTTGTGGTCCTCCTGCTCAATCTTTCAGAATATTGAGATTACAGATGTGCATCACCAAACTTGGCTAAAACACTTTTATTTTATTAAAAGAAATAGGACACAAACACTTTCAGAAGAGATAAGATTAACTAGATCACCTCAGCAGTGACTCCATTTCCCTCTAATACAGATTCCTATTGTCTTGAAAAAGCAGCATCCACTTGTGTTTTATATGCCTAAAGCGGTAAAGATTAAGTATACCTTAACCTCCAAAGATAGGATCCTAAAGGGTCTAGTTCACTGCCACTACTGCATGCCAGTCCTTCTTCAACCTAGGAGAGAAAGGAGATAAGGTGGGAAAGTCCTCACTTGAGGTTGCATGGAAGCAATAAGAAAACAAGGATCAACATGCCACATACAGATTACTGTTTACTGAGAGGGTTCTTGCTATGCCATCATATTGTTTGTAGCATAGCAGAGCTGCATAAAACAACAAAATAACAGCAGGCAAGTTTAGCAACTTGACAAAAGAATGAGAGGGAGAGAGAGACACAGACAGACAGACATAGAGATACAAAGAGAGAGACACTGAGAGACAGAGACAGAGAAACTTCTACCCTGTAGCAGAGGCAGCTTTGGAAAACTGTGTGAAGTGATCTTTTCTGATATTTTGTCCATGGCAACAAACTGCTTGTCCAGCTTGTGTGATCAATAGACACTATTTGATTGAATGAGTGAGTGAGTGAGTGGATGAATCACTCCTGAACTCTTGTCCTTCTCCTGTATTGTCTCCCACCATGAGGACCATCGTGCTCTCCCTGCTAGAAATAGTTGGCAAATCGAAAGGTGATAAAACCTACAACGGAGCAGATTCCCACAGTGCTGCAGAATTGGAAACCATGTCTTATCACTGCATAATAGCCCTGGTTCCATTTCCCACATCACAGAGAATGCAGACTAAAAGAGATTGAGTTATTCTGCACAAAGACTTCACAGAAGGAAGGAAAAAAATGTTGTTTTGATTCAGTACGTTTTTTGTCATTTCAAACACAATGTGCACATTTTCATCAGAAGCTAAATGATAGTGCTTACAGTATTTAATATCTGAATTCAATTATGTGTTTGAAGGTTTATTACCATAGTAAAAGGAAAAGCATTTCAGAGGATTTCTAAAGGCATCAGGGTACAGTGTTTGAGTGAAAAGTACATATAGTTAATGAAACTATGGATCCACATAAAAGAGAGACAGTGACCTACTCAGAGAAACAAAGGAACACAGACACACAGACACACATGAAAAAGGTGGAAACACAAAGATCAAGAATCACCCATATAGCAGGGTGGAAGAAGAAAGAGGTAGAGTTCCCAGTCGGCTACTCCCACATAATGGAGTTCTTGTACAGTCTCCCTCCATAGGCATATGCAAGAGCGTGAATTTGAACGTTCATCTTGTATCATACATAAAAAATCAACTCAATATGGATTAGAGGCATGAATATGAGAGCTGCCACTGCATAGCTTCAAGAATAAAACATGGGGAGAAACTTTGTGATACTAGGTTTTGCAATGAATTCATGGAGACTGCACCCAAAGCTCAGGCAACAAAACAGACAAGTAGGACTAACTCTAAGCTAAAGAACTTTTGTATAGCAATATAAAAATCAACAGAGTGCAAGGAAGTCCACAAACTGGAAAGGATGTTCACAACCTACATACCAGGTAAGGAGTTAATTGCCAAAGTATATAAGGAAGGATATA
>PVKN010039128.1:0-10822 GCA_004027915.1 Capromys pilorides | reverse complement strand
TTCCAGTGGAACTGAGCCCTCACCCTCAGCAGCCCCGACCTACCCACAGACCAACCAATGGGTGCGCAGGTAGGACCTCTCAGTTTATGGCCCCCCACATCCTACTGGAACTCAGCCCCTGCACACAGCAGCCCTGACCAACCAACCAGCAAGCATGCAGGTAGGACCTCTCTGCCTGCAGGCTCCTGCCCCACCACCATAACTCATCCCCCACCCTTAGCAGTGCTAGAGTCCCCCCGGGCTGGGCGATCTACATACAATGTAGGGAAGAGAGAAAGGTTTGATAGCTGCTGCAACCGTTGCTCCTACCTTTTCTTTTTGCTGTTTTCCACTGTCATGAACTGCTGCCCTCGCCCTCTACCATGTGCCACTCTGCCGTGGAGCTAGACAAGTACGGAATGAAACCTCCACAAACTGTAAGCTTATAAAACCTTTTTTTCCTTAGTTCTGGGTATCAGGTATTTTGTCCCAGAAATAAGAGACAAATAACTGAGACAATTCCCTCCCTCCTATGGGCTTTTTGGGCTTGATTTGTTCTCTCTCTCTCTCTCTCTCTCTGTAGAAGTTGGAGGTTCAACATTAGATTGTTTTTTGAGCTCATTCTTTTTTCCTGATGTCAGACTTTACTGCTACAAATTTCTCTCTTAGGACTGCTTTCATCGCATCCCATCAGTTCTGGTATGTTGTGCTGGCATTATCATTTAATTGTAGATACTGTTTAATTTATTCTTTAATTTCATCTGTGACCCATTGATTTTTCAGTGTTATTTAATTTGTATGTGATTTTGGAGTTTTATGGGGATTTTTGGCCATTGATTTCTAATTTCATTGCAGTATGATCTCATAATATGCATAGGATTGTTTCAGTTCCTTTGCACTTACTTGAGCTTGTTTTGTGAGCTATGATTCTAGTGACTATTCCATGCAGAGATGAAAATAATATGTATTCTGAAGTTGTGGGGTGGAGCACACTGTGGACATCTACTAAGTCCATTTGTTTACAGGTTTGGTTCAGTTCTGATATTTCTTTATGATTTTTGTCTAGTTGGTCTATCTATCTATGACACTGGGATACTGGGTTCCCCCATTATAATTGTACTACTGTTTATTTGATTTTTATGACCATTAATATTTATTTTATTGATATTTGGTGCATATGTATTTATGATTGTTATCTCTTCCTCTTTGTGTTTTTTCTTATCAAGTATGTAGTGACCTTCTTTGTCTCATTTGATCAGTCTTGGCTTAAAGTTTACTTTTTCTACAAATGGATCATCTACCCCTGCTTTTTGCCAGGTTTCTGTCACATAGAGTATTGTTTGTTTTGTACCCTTTGACTTTCATTTGAGGAGGCAGTACTGGAAATTGAACTTAGGATCTACTGCTTACCAGGCAGGTGCTAAGCTGCTGAACTATATCCAAGCTCCACTCTTTGACTTTCAGTCTATGAATTTCTTTGAGTTAAGTGTGTTTCTTGTATGTAGTGTATTGTTAGATCTTGTTTCTTGATACATTCTGCCTGTCTGTTTCTTTTGAATGGTGAATTAAGACTATGTACATTGATGGTTATAACTGGTATGTAATGGCATATCTTGTTATATTATTTTCCCACTGTTGGTTTTCTGTCTTTCCTCTCTGTTTAATTGCTTACCCTTCCTGTTGGCTTCTTCCTGTTGGTGTTCTTGGATTGTGATCCTTGTCATCACTTTCTAAAATATCCTAAAAAGAATATCCTTCAAAACATTTTGTAGATATAGTTTGGCCTTGGGTTTCTTCCATTGTTCTTTGTCATAAAGTATCTTATTTCTCCATTGATTTTGAAAAATAGTTTTTCAGGGTCTATCATTCTGGGTTGAAGGTTGTTTTCTTTCAGGATTTGAAATACTCCAAGCTCTCTTTGACATAAGGGACTGTGTTGAGAAGTCCTTTATGATTCTGATGGGCTTTTCTTTTCTTTTCTTTTCCCTACTAGTTTTGCACATTTTCTTCTTGTGCTAAATTTCTGGAATCTTGATTATTCCATGTGTTAGAGTAGGTTTATTTTGGTCATGGCTCATTGGAGTTCTACTTGCCTCATTTAGTTGTACATCAAGTTCCTTTACCATGTTTGTCAAGTTTCGTGCTCTTACTTCTGTGAACATTTTGTTTTTTAAATGGTGTTTATGCTGTCTCTTACTTTCTCATTCACTCCAGTCTACATTGTGTTCTTCTTTGCATCATCTTGCAGCTATTGGATTGATTTTTCACGGTCCCTTGCTTTATTAACCTATCTTTTTTTGTGTTCAGTATCCAGAATCTTGTCTTCTAGATCTGATATTCTGTCCACATCTTAGTTTAATTGGTTTTGTATACTTTCAGTGGAATTTTTAATCCCTGAATGTCTTACTTTTCTTTCATTGCTGGGACAAAATACTTGAGGCTCAAAATTAAGGAAGGAAAGCCTTATTTAGCTCATAATCTGTGGAGATTTCAATCCAAAATCAGCTGACTCCAAGGCAGAGTGGAACATGGCAGAGGGCAGCAGTTCATGACAGTGGAAAACAGAAAAACAGCAAGAGCAGAAATGGAGGAGCAGTGGCTGGGTAGCAGAGGCAGAGAGCAAGCCTCTTTCCCTTATTTAGATTGCATTCAGACTATCTGCCCTTCGCCAGGCATACCACTGATAATCCCAGCAGCACTCACACCCATAATCCCAGCATTGTATCATGAATTGCTCACAAACTCTAGGAGCCAGCCAAATGACTGTGTGATATTTTGGGGTAACAATTAGATACAAACCATAACATTCTACTTCTGGCCCTCCAAAGACTCATGTCCATCCTTTTACATAAAAGCCATTTTAATCCATATCTAAGAGTTGCCAAAGTCCTAACAGTTTCAGTCCTAACAGACTTTTCATTGAAAAGTTCAAGTCCCAAGATATAAGGCAAACTTTTTTTTTTCTTTCAGTACTGGGGATTGAACTCAGTATCTTGCACTTGCCAGGCAGGTGCTTGTTCTACTGAGCTATCTCCCCAGCCCTAAGGCAAACTCTTATCTGTGAGCCCCTGTACAAATGAGAAGTTAAACATTTCCAACATTTAATAGCAAGAGACCTCTGTACATGGGCAAAGGATATAAAAATATTTGTTTCTCATGTAAATGCTTACCAAAAAGTGACTCCAGCAGAAGAGGTTATTAATAATCAAGTGGATAAGATGATCCATTCAATGGACAGTTGTCAACTTCCTTCTTCAGCCACACCTGTCATTGCTCAATGGGCCCATGAGCAGAGTGGACATGGTGGTAGGGATGGAGGTTTTGCATAGGCTCAGCAACATGGACTCTTACTCACTAAAGCTGAACTGGCCACAGCCACTACTGAATGCCCAGTATGCCAGCAACATAGACCTGTACTGAGTCCCCAGTATGACACCATTCCCCAGGGTGATCCACCTGTGACCTGGTGGCAGGTTGATTATATTGGACCACTTCTGTCATGGAAGTGACTGTGCTTTGTCCTCAATAGCATACACACATATTCTGGATATGGATTTGCTTTCATTACATGTAATGCTTTTCCCACAACCATCATTCATGGGCTCACAGAATGCTTTATCTATCATCATGAAATTCTATATAGCATTGCCTCTTATCAAGGAACACTTTTCACAGCCAGAGAAGTGATGCAGTCAGCTTATGCTCATGGAATTCACTGGTCTTATGTCCCTCAATATCCAGAAGCAGCTGGATTGATAGAAAGGTGGAATGGTCTTTTGAAGACAAAATTATAGCACCAGCTAGGTGGCAATACTTTGCAGGGCTGGGATAAGATACTTCAAAAGGCTGTACATTCTTTGAATCAGCATCTGTTATATTGTACTGTGTCTCCCACAGCCAGAATTCACAGGTTCAGGAATCAAGGAGAGGCAATAGGAATGGTACCACTCTCCATTACCCCTAGTGATCCACTAGCACAAATTTTCCTTCCTGTCCCCATAAACTTTTGTTCTGCTAAATTAGAAGTTTTAGTTCCAGAGGAGGAAAGGCTTGTACCAGGAAACACAACAATGATGACATAGGGTCTGGTGAGATAGCTCAGCAGCTTAGGCATCTGAAGCATCTGCCTGGTAAGACCAAGGTGCTGAGTTCAATCCTCAGTACAAAAAACACCAGAGACCAAGGAGATAGCTCAGTAGAATAAACACTTGTTTGGCAAGCACAGGGTCCTGAGTTCAACCCCCAGTACTGGGGGCGGGGGGAGACTGTCCTATGTACAGCAGGCAAGATTGTAAAAACAAAAACAAAACCAACAAATGAACAGAAAAGAATGAACAAAAAAATAAAATGATACTATCAAACTGTAAGCTAAGATTTCCCTGTGGTCTCCTCATGCTTCTGAGAAAACAAGCTATAAAAGGAGTTACAGTGTGGTCAAGGGTGACTGACTCAGACTATCAAGGGGAAATTGGATTACTACTCCACAATGGAGGAAAGGAAGAGTATACAAGGAGTGCAGAAGATTCATTAGTATTATCATGCCATGTTATTAAAGTCAATGTTGAATTACAACAACCTAAGACAAGCACAACGACAAATGGTCCAGAGAGAAAGAATCAACACTTGGTTGAGGTGCTTGCTAAAAGCCAGGGAAATACAGCATGGGTAGTGGAAGGAAGTAGTTCTAAATACCAGCAATGTCCCCATGATCAGCTACAGAAAAGAGAATTATAATTTTACTATTTCACCCCTATATGATTCTGATATAATATCAATAGACTTAATATCTATTGTTAAGGATTATTAAACTTATGTTAATGTTGAAGCTATGAAATGATTAAGTATAAGCATCAAGCAAAGAAAACTTACCTTCTATTTTTGGTAAGGAAATCAGTGTATTTCTGTTTGTATGCAGGATAGTTATATATTAGGTGCAACATACGCATGTCTTTGTATCTGGAGAGTGGTTTAAAGAAATATGTCTTGTTGCCAAGTTGACAAGGGGTGGACTGTAGTGACTGATCCACTGTGTCAGTTTGAGAAGTTTAGGAGCTTAACTAAATCAGCTCAGCAATTCCACGTTCTAAGGTGTAGAGAAGCCATCCTAAGATGGCTCATCGCTTAAGAGACATAAAGAGGAAATGAGGAAGGATGGGCGGTCACATTTCTTCAGAGGAATTCCAGTCTTCACTTTCAACTTGGACATTGTCTCCTGACTTGTAGAGTAGACTTTTAGGCTTCTGCTTTGGACCCTTCCACCTTTCAGTGTGGACTCACAAGCCTTCTGTCACAGACTCATCAGCCTCCTGATGTGGACTGCTCAGAACACTGCAGTGAGCTCCAGACCTTGGACTGAATCCTTCAGTCTCCAGTGTGCAGACACCCTCTGCACACTTCTTCATCTGACTCTGTGGTTGACCGTTGTAAGCCTATCTTTTAATTTCTTATACATTTGTACAACTTGTATGATATCTGTTCCTCTGGTAAAACACTGAGTGATACACTGGAATATGTATTTGAACCTCCTTTTTTTTGGTGGATTTTCTTTCCCCTGTAGGATATTCATTGTTTTCATCATTCACCTAAGTTGTTTTTTGTTTTTTAAATCTGTGTCTTGATTCACTGAGAAAATCCTTTGTTTTGATCATCATTTCTTTTTTACCTGAGAGATCCTTTCCAATCTGATTTTCTCTGTAGCCTCACTCATTTGCTTTTTTTCCTTTTTACTTCTTCTGTTATCATTTGAAAATTCAAGTGGATGGTTTATGATTTCTTGTACCTCATTCTGCCTTTGAATTAGTGCCGAATACAGAGCTGATCTTGGCCTCCAGATGTGGGAACTGAAACCAGTCCTTATTCTATATGTCCTTAACCCACATCTCCTTATCTTGTTTGTCTCTGTGTTGCAGTCCCAGTTGCTGTGGTGCCATCAGACAGATACTACCTGGCATTGTTCCCAGTCACATGTACAGCTGACTCCTTCTGGACCTTGCACAGTCTCTTATTTTCACATCTCTATCTTCTCGTGACCCTTGCTGTAGGACACGTGTGTGTGTGTGTGTGTGTGTGTGTGTGTGTGTGTGTGTGTGTATTATCACTACAGCAGAGATGGCCAAGGCTGCTCAATACCTTTGCAATCTTCTCTCCAGCAGGGAAAGAAGGGAGAGAGCCAACCTCCTACTCCTTGCTCTCCAGTGGCCCAAGGCTAGCTAAATCCCATGCATCCACATCCCTCTCTCAAGCTACTGGTTGCAAGGCAAGAAGGGTCATGCTGTTCCACTCCTTACTTTCACTGCCTCTGCTGCAGTCCCTAATCTTGTCTCTAGGGATTCCATATAAGGTATGATTAAAAAAAAACAATGACAATAACAGAAGAAATAAGTTAGTGGCTCATTGAGGGGGGAGCAATTTTTGATCACTTGCCTCTGCGTGTGCTGGTGATATTCATTGCCAGGCTGCAGAATCCTCTGTGTGGAGGAAGGCGAAAGGGGAAGGGGGTCTATTAAACCAGATCTATCCTGTGTGATTTCATTTAGCCACACTATTGTAGGCCATTGATATTTTTTTTGGAAGCTTCCCGCAAGACCATTCTGTTTATGTGCAGGCATCAGTTTCACCAGCAGCCCTGTGGGCTGGCTTGCCATTTTATAAAGTCCTATGTCTATGCTTTGTTCGATTTACAAGTCTCTTACTTCAGATTCATTTTGGCATAAGGATGTGTGTCCCTTCCTCCTAATTACCTGCATGTTTAGTGGATTTTCTCTGAGTAGCTTCAATGTGGCTCTTCTTTTGTTCAACCATGTTGAAACTCATTTTCCAAACTATTTTCATACATAGGCTGCACTATGTAGAAGGGCTCTAGTTTCTCTGCATCCTTACCAGTAATTATTACCTTAAGTTATACTGATGATAGACGTGATAGTAGGAGTCTATTTTTTGCATATTAAGACAGATCACTGATGTCTAACTTCCTCCTTGAAGGAAATGCTGTTTTTCATTTGCTGCCTTGGCTTGTGTGAGTCAGACAGAGGCAGGGATGAGGAGGCTTCTGCGTGGGTTTCCATTTTAGTCACTAAGAATAAAAGACACGAAGGCCAAGATATTAAAGTAAAAACTGTGTCAATGAGCATGCTTGTTCACTTTAATCATATGTTCAGACACTGAGGCAGTGAGCATTGGGTGAGCCTGTAGCTGCATGACTTAAGCTGGGCCAGGACTCCACTTACTACCTGGGGCTCCCAAATAGCTTTGCTCCAGTAGATGGGTTACAATGGCATTTTAGATCCTCAAACATCAATGCTTAAAATTTTTGAGTATTCCTCTTTCTCAGTGTATGGTTACCCTAATAAATGATCATGGGCCCTTTTGGGAGTAGGAATTAAAGTCATAATTTTATACTTTAGGGGTGTTGCAGGGCCCTTCCTTGTAAAATCGACCTCACATTCAGTCTGTGAGTTCTGAGTGTGACAGCAGCTTCTGGTCTGATAACTGGGCCAACACTTGTAATTCTCAGCTTGGCATCTGCCCTCAGTCTCCTGACCAATCCTCCTTGGTTCCTTTAGATTGTATACTTTAGTAAACTTGTTGGGTGCCCATTTGTGATACTCCTATGATTATTGTGGTCTACAAATAAAAGCCATAGTACTCAGTGGGTCAGTCTCCTGGATGACAACGTAACCTTGTCATTCATTATGCTAATTGTGACTCTGTTGGCCCTTTGTGCTCTGTATTTTTCATCTGATAATTCAATGAGCTACAGGTCAAAAATATTCAGGAAAAAATAGTATCTGTACTGAATATATAAATGACTCAACAGATGGTGCAGCATACAGTATTTACTGTTGTACTCTCACAGCATGGAGGCCTGCTTCAAGCAAACTGGAGCATCTCTCACTGTAGGATGCAAAGTTGGATATTTTGTGATATAACACAACCATGAGACTTGCAGGTAGATCAGCCTCTAGTTCACACAGCATGTATAGGACTTGGTGATGGAGAGTATTAGAACATTCCTAGATATTTCAGTGAATTTTGGCTGTTGGAGCAGTTGACTGCCTACTGAAGTCATAGAGCCTTTCTTACCAGAACTACAGAATGAGAAAATGATGTGAATTACCTAGATTCTCCCAAAGTTAGTATATAACTAGTACCACTATAGATGAACAGAGAAAAGTTAATTTATTATATGCAGTGTGTGCTTCAAGGCTTTAAGCTAATTCTCTTGGAGAAACCTGATTGAGAATGGTATATGGATAGAGGCATTCTTATCAAGTTACTGAGATTCCACTCATTAATGTATGTCTTCACTCAGTCATTCTCTCACCTACCTATTAAGTAGGTAATCATGCTGATAGTAGACATTCTCTTATCATATGCATGATATTTTGTAATATTTTAAAATATGATACTTTGAAAGTGACTTGAATTATCATCAGATGGTGAGGCTACCAAAGACAGAATTGAGAAATCCAGACAGGTGGAATAACTTATTCAAAGATTCTCGTTTAATTTTTAAAGGTCTTGGCTTTACATTATTTGGGAAATCAAGGATACAGGTGGGTTGATCCTACTAGTGCTTGCTTGTAGGCAAGGGGCTTATGGCTCAGGCAAATGTCAGATCATGGGTAGAAATGCCCTTAGTGATAACTAAGATCCATTCCTGGACATCTGTGTTTAGTCTGGCCTAGTACATTGTTAGAAGTAAAATTTCCTTTCAGAGAGTGTTTACTGTGTGATCATTATGTACCAGGTGCACAGACAAGCTAGTAACCTAGTGAGAATTGCCTACTAATTTTTTTGCTGGACTTTCCACTCTTTAGAAACACTTGGTGAATGAACTTAAAGCCAGGACTATGAGAACCTCCAGTTCAAAAATCACCCTGTGGTACACCACTTTCTAGATGAATGGAGGCTGAAGGAAAGATTACATCCTGTACCTCTGGTCAAAATTAATATAAGAAGTGTATTAATAACATGCAAATTAAGATAAATCACATATTTCCATCTTTTCAATGAAAGACTGGTCTGAGTTATCTTACTCCCTTTGGCTAATATGGTTCTAATCTTGATTGTGATGATGCAGAAAGGGTCCAATGACTGCTGCAGAGTGTGGCCCAGAGCTCCCTCAATGCTCACATGCTTTGGATTCCAATATGTGACTCTCAGTTCAGTCTCTCTCCAGGAATTGCTATGGTGGAGGAAGCCTCACTCAAGGTTATTCACCTCCCCCAAAGGCAGTCTCTGACCAGATAATGAAATCCTGGCTCCTCTGTCTTAATGCAGACCATGCTATATGGCTGTTTCAGCTTCAGAGTTCCCCAGAGGACCATGCCGAGGCTTCTGTATGACTAAAAGCTCCACTCTTCCCAATTCTGTTCCCTTTTTTCCTTTGTTCTCAGCCTTTGACCAACGAGCCTGATCAAGACACAGTGTGGGCAGCTGTGGAATTATAGAAAGGAGTGGTTATCAAATCAACCCTGGACATTTGGAGGAGTAGAGACAGTGTTGGCTGTGGAGGAGAGACTGGGAAGTTTGGGATGGTAGGGCCTTTGCTAGAGAAGAAAAGGAAGAATGTAGCTGAGTCATCTGTAGGAACATGGGGCTCCTGAGGCAGCAGGAACTTGCACCCCCTGCTGAGAGGAGATTCCCATTTGCTGTTGCTCTGAGAAGCAGCCCAGCCAGAGAGGTCAGGGGTAGAGGCCTTGCTGTAGGTTTCAGCAGTGGCAGGACTTACCCACAGCAAGAATGGAAGAGCAAATGTACAGTTATGATTCGAGGGTACTGGAGGGGCCACAGTAAAATGTGAGCAAAAGTTTCTGGGTGGGGAGGATCAAAAGGTGGCAGAATGTGATGGCTGACTCGAGGTCTGGCCATGTCTGACTGCCTTAGGCTTGCCTTAATTCCTGGGATTCTCTGATGCATCGTCTGGGAAGGCACAGAATGCAGGCAATGGAGAGGAGCAGCATGCCTGCTGTGGCCAAGAAGAAAGGCAAAATGAGTATCCACGCTCCTTCTCTGGCAGGTGCCAGGACAAAAAGATGAAGCCAGGGAGAACCAAGCTACATAACGGGGGAGGGACAGGAAAGATTGGGTCAGAAGAAGTGGTCAGGCAGATGCAAAGGTCTCTTGAATTTACTCCTGGTTATTGATACAAATAATCAGATACATTCCACCTAAAAGCTGTATGAAAGGAAAAGGAAGTAGCGTTAGCTTTCTAGATGGTGGAAGGTTTTGATCATGTGTGTTATTTCTATGTAATATGAGATCTGTGAAATTGGAATCTAATCTAAATCATGCCGTGCACTTGGTGTATGCCAGGAGCCATGCTAAACACCCTGGCTTCATTTGCTAGTGGTTATAATCAAAGAAGCAATAGTTCCTAAAATAGTTCTCTTTAACAAGAGAATGAGCAGAAATGCATGGGTTGCCTGGGTGCATAGGTTGGTTGCACACATGTTCCATTGTAACCTATTTTGGAGGCTTCTAGAAGCACAATCTAAACTACCAACCAGTGACTTCAGGAAATCCCAGAGGAGGAGAGTCCAGACCTTGATCCAATTGGCTCTCATAGGAAATTTCCTCCTTCCATCTTTCCAGGAAAAGAGGGAATATTTTGAGCACTCACCCAATTTTCCTATTTCCCAACTGAGACTTCTAGTGTGGAAAATGGAGCTATAAATTTGCAGATAAATGGAATAAAAATTCAGGCACAACACATATATATCCTAATCTATCTTTCTCTCTCTCTCTCTCTCTCTCTCTCTCTCTCTCTCTTTCCTCCTCCTCCCCCTCTTCCTCCCCCTCCCCCTCCCCTCCCTCTCCCCCCCTCCTCCTTTTTCTTCTT
>PVKN010039127.1:0-10940 GCA_004027915.1 Capromys pilorides | reverse complement strand
GTGCACTAATATGCAGACAATTTTGGAAAATGTCCCATATGCAGCTGAAAAAAAATGTGTATTCAGAAGTGATTGGGTGGAACACTCTGTGTGTGTCCAGTAAGTCCAGTTGTTCCAAGATCTGGTTCATTTCTGCTGCTTCTTTGTTAATTTTTTGTCTAGTTGACCTATCTTTCTGAGATAAAGGAGTATTAAAGTATCCTGTTAAGATTGTGGTATTGGATATTAGATTTTTCATGTCCGTTAAGATTTGTCTTACATAACTTGGTGCTCCCGTGTTAGCTGCATACATAGTCCTGAGTGTTACCTCTTCTTCCTGAATTTGTCCCCTAACCAGTATGTAGTGTCCTTCTTTATTTCATTTGATCAGTCTTGGTTTCAAGTTTAGACTGTCTGCAAAGAGGATTGCTACCCCTGCTTTTTTTTAGGTGCTGCAGCATGTAGTATTGTTTTCCATCCTTTAAATTTTAGCCTGTGAGTTCCTTTACAAGTAGAGTGTGTTTCTTGTATACAACATATTGTTGGACTTTTGCTTCCTTATCCAATCTGCTTAACTATTTCTTTTAATAGGAGAATTGAGTCCATTTACATTGATAGTTATAATTGAAATGTATTGACTTATGATTGACATGTCTTTTACTTACTGCTCTTTACTCCTTTATCTCCTGTTTAATTACTTGCCCTATTTGCTGGGTTCTTTCTGGACTTATTTGTATAGATCAAGTCATTTTGGTATCCTCAAAAGTATTTTTAAGTTGTCTGTGTAGGATTGGCTTTGACATCATGAAATTCTTTAGTTGTTCATTGTCATGGAAGTATTTCATTTCTCCCTCATATTTGAAAGAGAGTTTTGTGGGTTATAGCAATCTGGGCTAGAATTTGTTTTCATGGAGGACTTGAAGCACTCTACTCTATGCTCTTCTTGACTCCATGTTTTTTGAAGAGAAATCTGCTCTTATTCTGATGGGTTTTCCTTTATATGTAATCTGTTTCTTTTTTCTAGCAGTTTTTAGGATATTATTCTTCTGCTGGATTTCTGGAATCTTGACTATTATATGTCTGGGTGTGTTTTTAGCTGGGTTGACGTTATTTGTAGTTATGTATACTTCAGTTACCTGAATGTCCGATTGTTGTCTCATCTTTGGGAAGTTTTCTGCTATTACTTCTGCCCATATCCTTCTTATATCATTTGTATTGACTTCTTTTCCATTGACTCCTATTAATCTCACGTTGTTCATTTTTGCATCATCTTGCAGATGTTGAATTACATTTTCCTGCATCCTGGCTGTTTTTAAGAGATCCTTTCTTACCTTTTCACTAGTTGTGACTTTGTCTTCAAGATCTGAAACCCTATCTTTACTTTCGTTTATATGGTTTTGCCAGCTTGTGATCGAGATTTTATTTTCCTGTATGTCTCTTTGAAACTGTTTCATGTGATCTATTTCTTTCCTATATTGCTCATTCATGGATGCCATCATTTTTCTAATCTCTAATTTTTTATCAATGTCTTCTTTAGATGCATTTATTAAGTCTTCCATTATAGTTATCCCTTCTTTTTCTATTTCAGAGGTTATTTCTGCTCTCATTTCCTCTCTACCTTTCTGCAGTTGTTCTACTTCAGACACTATTAATTTAGAAATGACTTTTTCAAGTTTAGAGATTATTTCTGATCTGATTCCCTCTATGCTTTTCTGCAGCTGTTTTTAACTTCAATCTCTAGTAATTCAAAGCTTCCTTTTTTTAACTTCAGAGCTTACCTTCAATCTGAGTTCCTCTATGTGTTTCTGCATTTGTTTGTTTTCTTCAGACACTACAAATTCAGAGATTTCAGCTGCACGATTCCCATTTTCTTGTATGGTAGTCTCCTGTATTTGTTTCAGGTGGGCTTGGGACCTGAGATTGCATATTGCTCCTTGTCTGTATCATTCTGAGTAGCTGTGATCTTTGGTGCAGGACTGAGTGCCCATGAGTTGTTAGTTCAGTCTGGGTTCCTGGGTCGGCTGAGCTTCTTGTAGGCTGGGGCTGAGGGGGTCTCAATCACCTGGCTGGCCTGGCACTGGGTGATAGGCAGTGCTAGTGGCAGGCTGGAGGTCTCACCTAGTGGGCCTGTTGCTGGCGGGCCTGATGCTGGCTGATGATGGTAGGCTGCACAGGCAGCAGGCCGGAGGTCTCACCTGGTGGGCCTGGCACTGGCTTTGTGTATTTTTTTTAAATTCAGCTCAAACTTCAGATTCTGATGCAGTATTCCCCAAATACCTTGGCTGTAGATTATAGCTCAGAGAAAAGACACAGCAATCCAAAGCTCAGAAGGGCCATCTTCCTGGTCATGAACATTATAAAACACGCACAGCACAAAATAAGTAGCCCATAAAAGTGGTAAGTAGACTTTAAAAAGTAATGAATAGAAAATAAGCTTTTGGAACACTGGAAACTTATGCGATACTCAGAATTAGCAGGCACAGGGTGTTTCATTGACTAGCATCTGGTTATTGCAGTGTGCAGTTAATGACTCCAGGGAATGGGGCTTCATCTTTGTCTCCTTTTCCCCAATGTGGAGCATTCTCAGGGCTCCCAAATCACTTGGCAGTATCTCTTTAATTGGCAGGAAAGTCAGGGTAGCTCATTCAGGGTCCTCCGGCTCTGTGCAGAACACTAACACACCCATGTGGGGAGCTGATGTAGTCTCTACTGGGTTTTATTTTAGCTCCATTCTGATGCTCCTAGTGGGCCTAGTTGGTACACACGTCTACTGTGAGCGAGGTCACCAGGACTTGCTCCCCTGCTACACCTTCTTCTCAGCTGCTTGTGTTGGTTGAGCTGGGCCCTCATTCCAAGTGTTATAAATTGTACTGAATTTCTTAACATGATGCCCTTTTTTCTAGTTTTTTCTTTTCTTTTTTTCATTTCTTTCTTCTTTCCTTTGTTTTTTACATTAAAAGTAACCACTGTTCAAGGTTTATTTGGTATTGTAGTTGATGTGGCACTGGGTTGCACTGTTCACAGGTAGATTTTTTTTTTTTACATTATATGGCAGTGTACACTATATACATGTCTATATCTATATCCATATCTATATACTATATCTACATATATTATGCAAAATAAAATCCTTTAAAAGATATGCACACAACATGCAGTATTCTATTTGTACACTGGATCCTAGGCTGTGACCAACTGGAGAATGATCAGACAAGGCTTGGTGGGTGAAGCTGCATAACAGATTAACACCCATCTGTTTGATGAGTAACTGAAGGCTGTGCAGCGAGGTGTCTCAGAGATGCTGGTCTACTTCATACTAAGCAGGACTACAACTTCAGCAGCATCAGGATCAGAAGAGAGCTGTGGGGTTTTGTGAACCATTTCTACTTCTAACTTTCAGAAACTGATGTTTTCCCCAGGCCATCTTAATAGTACACATCAGATAAGGGATAACTGGCACAACTCTGACTAAACCCTCCTATAGCCTAAACAGTATGTCGTGACACTGGAAGACTTTAAAACTTCAATTTCTTCTAGATAAACCACAGGGTATCTGTGCTCTTCTTTAAATGTGCCTCTTCCTCAGGAGTCAGAGTTACCTTCACAACATCAGAGATCCCATTCTGTCTCAGGACACAAGGGACACTAAGGAAGACATCATCCTTGATTCCATAGAGCCCCTTAATCATGGTAGAAATTGGATGCACCCTCCTAAGACTCTTCATTATACTTCTCTGCCAAATCTGCCACTGACAGTTCAATGGCCCAGGTAGTGCAGTGTTTTAGTTTCATCACCTCATAAGCACTGTCAACCACCTGTTTGTGAACTACTTTCCAATGCTCCTTATCCTCACCAGTCCTAACTCAGGGTGCAGATTCTTTAGGGCTACACCAGGAGCATTCATGCCACTCTACCCAGAGATACTGGAATCTCTGTGCTCCTGCAGGATCCAGCCATAGCAGCTCAGTGTGTGCATGCCCAACCTTTCTCTCATTAGGTAGTGGAACCAAGCTGAATCCAGGTTGCAGCCACTGCCGATAACACGGTTCTTGGGAAAGCTACTGCTCTTCCAAGCCACACAGGTCAGGATATCCACTGGGTTCGACACAACAAGCAACTTGAAGTTGGGACTATACTTTATAACATTAGGAATGATGAACTTGAAGATGTTCACATTACACTGCACCAAATTAAGGTGGCTGTATCCCTTTTGTTGATGTGCTCCAGCGGTGATAATAACCAGCTTGGAGTTTGCTAGAGACAACTTTTGGTGTCCTAAGGAAAAGGCTGCTATCTTAGAGATCCATCATCTCTCCCTTCAGTTTGTCTTCCATGACATCAACAAGAGCAAGTTCATCTGGCAAGTCCTTCATTAAGATACTGATGGCACAGGCCATACTAACCCCACCAACCCCAACAACCATGATTTTATTCTGGGGCACCTGCTCCTCCTTAAGAAGATTTTCAATAAGCTGGTCCTTGAGACTGGCCATCTTGGACTTACAACCAGAGGAGCCAAGAATGCATATGAGGTGGGCATCTGGGCATGCACTTCTCAGGTCTGGACTTGGCGTCAGCAGCTCCGACATCTCTTTTGTGTGTGTGTGTGTGTGTGTGTGTGTGTGTGTGTATGTGTGTGTGTGTGTGCATGTGCATGCATGTGTTTGTGTGTGTGTCTGTGTGTTCTGGTTTTCTTCCCATGTCTTCAACTTGGATTTTGATTTATTTTTCTCCCTGTCTTGGGACACTTTGTACCACATCTTGTGGTCAGGGTCTCAGCACAGTTTTAGGGGCTAGATCCACTCTGATCTTTCCAAGCATTTTGTTCCTGCTAATGATGAATTCTCAGTGTAGGATAGACTCACATATTTAATGCTCTCCTTCTGCACTGTGACTTTGCCACTGACACCTGTCAAGTTTATGGGACTCAATAATTATTTCCCTAACTCCTTGTTTCTCTGAGGGATGTCTATCAGGAGTACTCTGAACCAAAAGCCCTGGGAAGTCCTAAGTAGCACTTAGGAAATCGATAACCTTTTAAGAACTTTCAAGAGCAAAACAGAAAAAGGACCACAATCATTGTCCTTTTGAAAGGACAAAACTGTCAGTTGTACATAAAATAATGGACTTAAAATGGAAGTTTCTAAGACATAAAAGAACATTTTTTATTATGAATGTTTTCTGAAAAACCCTGAAAGTTAATCTTGGTCATGTCTCCAGTCTAGTGAGTGCAGGAAAGTATGTTCACATGTATATTCCGAATAGTTTTTCTTTCACCCATTAAGTTTTGGGACGATGTCATGCTTATCATGAAGAATCTGTCACACAGAAGCACAGATTTCCCTAAAAGGAAAGAAATGACCATCAGAATCAGAGTGCCTTGGATAAGTAAAATTTTTAAAGCATTAATAACCATTAAGGGCTGGGGAGATAGCTCAGTAGAATATGCGCTCGCCTGGAAAGCTCAAGGACCTGAGCTCAATCCCTGGTTCAAAAATAAATAAATAAAAAATAAAATAAAACCTGATATTTGGGCCAGTGAGATGACTCAACAGCCTAGAGTGCCTGCTCAGGCAAGCTTAGGCAACCACAGGGACCGCAGTTTGATACCTGGCACCACATACTGCCTTGCATGAAAGAGCTGTATGGTTAAACTTTTCTGCCAGATGGTTAACACCAAGTTAAGGCAAAATCTACATAGCAAAAAATGTACCTTTTGTATCTGACAAGGTCACTCAAATTCCCTCAGGATTTACCCTGAAACCATGTATAGTGTTTTGTAGATCTTTTGTCAGTGTCAGCGATCTGGATGAGTTGCAGTCATTGCTTGGCCAGTTTGCTGTCTGTGAAAGCCTAAAAGAATGTTTTCTCTCTAGGTGAGTCTTTAGGCACACTATATATCATTGATTCCTTTCTTTTGTGGTCCCATAATCTTCATGAACAGAAAATTTGGGACACCACTGAGTTATAGGATGTTACAGTAAAAGTTCTCTTTTGTACTGAGTTCTCACTGACCTAGAGGGTCTAGGGTCGAAATATAGGCTATCTTTGTAGCCCTTCTTTTTCTCTAATTTTTGGTCTGAAAACTTAAGTTATTAACCCTCCAGAAGAGAAGCTTAGTGATACTATTACTCTATACATAGGCACGTGAGTTTAACATCACTGTCTTTCTGAACATCAAATGCCTTAAACTTAACAGGAAACTGGTATTTTCCATCAATCATTGATATTCTAATAAATCCCTATGGAATGTGACAAAAATTGCACATTCTTACACAGACATTTAGAAATTTAACCATATACAAAATTATAGCAGGTCAATGCTATGACATTTCTCCTTGTTTCTTATTCTCTTTTATCACTTTTTTGTTTGTTTTTTTTTAAACATTTACTTGAGAGAGAGTATAGCAACAATTGGTATGACATTAGAAGCAGCACCCATCTGAAAGACAAGAATACAGACATTCTAAGCATGGTTTTAGTATTACACATTGCTAATATCAGTTTCAAAGACCTGCTGGAGAATTTTAGGACCATTGTTTAAATCATCCTGTATATATAAGTGCAGGGTTTTGCCCCTGCCATGTTTCCTAACTTTTCTGCTTGCTGTCTCTTCATTGTTTAATCCTTAAGTTCTTGACTTCCGTTTAGCCTTTCCATTTTTATTTCTTCTTTTGAGTTCTTACACTATATGATATTTATACATGTAGGTCTGGTTTATTTCACTTATGAGTATATGGTCAAGATACATCCACTTCCATATGAAGGATTCAATTATATTATTCTTTACAGCTGAGTAATATTCCATTGTATAAAAACACCATATCTTTTACAACCATTCTGCAGGTTGTGGGCATTTTGGTTGTTTCCAAGATTTGGCTATCACAAGTTGTGCTTCTATAAACATAGGTGCACAAACTTCAGTGTGATATGGTGTTTTCAGTACTTTTGGGAAAATTCCCAGTAGGGGGATAACTTGATTGGTTTTGATTTGTAGTCCTAGTTTTTTGTTTGTTTGTTTTCTTTTTATTTTTGGTAGTACCAGGGATCAAACTCAGGACCTTGTGCTTGCCAGGCAAGCGCTTATTTCACTGAGCTATCTCCCCAGCCCCTTTTTTTTTTTTTTTTTGTTTTCTTCGTAGTCCTAGTTTTTTAAGGAGTCTCCACATCACTTTCCATAATGGCTGCACCAGTCTGAATTCCCAACAACAGTGGAGAAGTGTTCCTTTCTCCCCACAGCCTCTCTATCATTTGTTGTTGGTTGATTTCTTTATTATAGCCATTTTTTTTGGGGTGAGATGGTATCTCAGTGTCATTTTAATTTGCATTTGATGAATGGCTACTGATATGGAGCATTTCTTCATGTACTTATAGACTTGTCGAATTTCTTTCTCTGAGAAGTGTGTGTTCATCTCAGATGCCCATTTCTGAGTTGGGTCTTTGAATTTTAGGGCCCTAATATTTTGTAGTTCTTTATAAATTCTAGATAGAAGACTTTTGTTTGAATACTTATTAGTTAATTTTTTTTCAAACTGTGTGGGTTATCTTTTCATTTTGTTGGTAATTTCCTTTGATGTGCAAAAACTCAAAAAGAGGAGGTCACAGTTGTTAATTCTTTCAAGTGTTACACTAATGCGCCCATCTTTATCCTGTCTTTGTCCCAACGTGTTTTTGGCCTGTTTGTCTTTTTTTATTAATCAATAAATGCACATGTATTCTAAATCTGTGATATTTGATAGAATCATTAGACATGCAACTGTTTCATATATATAGCATAAAGCTAAACTTTGAAGATTATAACATTATGCTTAATAATAATTTTCATATTTATTACCTATGGATTTTATTCCTTCCTCAGACTCTCAAATTGCTTGTTTTATAGGCACACACTATCATGCATGGCTGCTGATAACATTTTAATATATTGGGTTAAATGAAATATATTACTAGGATTAATTTTATCTGTGTCTGTCCATTTTTGCATATGTTATTTTTAGAAACTTTAAAATTTCATATGGAGTTCTATCACATTTCCTTGTGGCAGTGCTGTTATTCTATCCAGATACCAGACTTTGGTTGGTAATACATGTCCTTTAAAATTAAAAAAAAATTATGGTTTGTCATTTTGCACTCTTTTTTGTTGAGATTTGATGAGCAAGAGATTGCTCTGATTGTAAATGGAGAGGTTGGAAGGGGACCAAAGAGAAAATAGTGAACCCTAAAATATCTTTGGAAGAATTGGTATACTCGATTGGTAACAAACAAGGATGACCTGCTGGATTCTGGTTGGATCTAGGAACTATTTACTGTAGTAATGTTATCTGGCATATGTTTAGACCAGGCCCTTTCCAAAGGTAAATGAATTATGTGAACTCTAATCTTATCAGTGCATTAAGTCACTGATGAGATAATAACTTGATAGCTTTATTAGAAGGCAGTGAAAACATGAAGTGAGAACTGGCCCAGGGAGCAGGTTATGTTGGCATGAACTTGGGGACCTTTTCTGGTCACTTCCCTTATTATCTGACTCTTCCTGTGTTCTGTTTCTTTGGTGCACAGTGCTGTGGGAAGACGGGATTCCTCCACTATGTCTTCCTGCCATGGTTCTCCCTTATAGGTGGGGAAAATGAACTGGAACTTCTAATAATATGAATGAAGTAAATCTCTTTTTGCTTATATTCTGTATGTACATATTTTATTTTCAAACCATGACAATTTAATTCAGATCACAAAACTTGGATGCACACCTAACATATAAACTTCTTACATTATTTCACTGCAAAGAAAGTTTCTTTTCAGGGTATCAGGGCAACTAAGTTGTAATTATCTAAATAAACTTCTAAAGCCATTCTTAAAGTATTATAAATAGACTATATTAAGAATAAATTTAGACATTACTTTTTTTAGGACTAATGATAAATGATGAGGTAGAATAGCTTCAGCAGATTTCCCAGCCCTAGACCCCTGAATTAAGTTTGCACTGACTTTAAATTCTGTTGGTCTTTTAGGAATGAGAGATCTGTGTTGCTGAGTATGTAGTCTATAATACAAAGACTTATATTTACTTTTTCTAATGGTTCAGTCTCACTAATACATAAGCCCTTAGCAGAACCCTAATAAAAGACCAATTTGTAAAAGTAGGCCATTTTAATGTTTTTACAATTCAATAAATAGTTTTCTTGATGAATGTAGTCACGAGGATTGCTTGGCAGTATTCAAATTATGGTTTCCTGATTGGTCTGTAGTCTTCAGTGAGCTGAAGAAGTTATTGCATGAAACATTTGTCAAACTAGTAAGAGTGCATTGATGCACCCATCATTTTCAGGATTGTTGGTTACCTGGGTATATTTATCCCAAATTACTTTGCCTCCTTGTGTCGCAAGGCCCAACTCACTCATGGTCACCTCACTCACTGCTCCTTTGGTAATAACACTGAAAATTATATACAGTGGTGATGAAGAATTCTTTTTCATACCAAGTATTGGCAGGCCAAAGGTGGCTTTCAGCTCAGGATATGTTACATGGGCCTTCTTAAAACGTAAGCCCATTGGCCTAATGAATTTTTCATGTTTAGGTGGTTTTCTTGTAAAGCTATCTTCAGCAAAGCAGACTTTAGTAACCATTCTCTTCTATGTCTTCCTTTTCTTTTTCTAGTTTGCACAACTATTAATATTTCTATTTCTCCTTGGGCATGAACTCTGGACAGAGGATCTTCCTACTTTCCTGCCTTTTCATTTCATTTTTGTTTAATCATATTGGAAAGTACTTTTCCGCAAGACTGTACTTCTCTGTCCAGCATGTAGGTAGGTACTGCTCCCTGTGGAGTCTTTTCATCATTCTTTTGTTTAGTGTTTCTCTTTTCACACATCTTGATAGTCTTCTTCATTTGTATTTTCTCTGCATGGCCTTGTTTGTGGTAAAACTTAGCCTTCAGGCCAATATTTTTTTATTTTTTATTTTTTCTTTGCCTTCTTTGAACATTCATGAGCCTCTCAACTTTCCTTCTTCTTTCTCTTTTTCTCATGGTAATCCAAGTATACCCATAGTGTTTATGGTGTAATTCAATATATTCATTTTGTGGCATAATGACAGCTGCAGACCTGCCATGGGCAGCCTTAGGTTGTTTATATTACCAGATATATGCATGAAAAATTGGAAGAAGAAAAAATATGCAAGATATTAAGAAGAGAAAGTGGTAAAATGATTGAAAATGGAAACAAAAAATTATATGTAGGTATTTAAAAATCTGATGAACATAGGAGGAGCTAGGTTAGAGGTAGACTTGAAGTCTTCAAGTTTGACCTTCTTCCAAGAGAAGTGGAAAACTAGAGAAAAGCATCCTCTATTTCAGATTCCCTTCACAGAAGTGACTAAACCTTGTATCCAAAAGCTAATGCTAAGTACATAACAACCTTAATATCTCTGTGAATGCATTTGTGAGACTGTTGACAACTAGCTGATTTGGGTTGGCCTTGGTTTCTCTGCATAGTGTGAGCCCTGAAGTGTTCCACGTATGTTTACTGCATGTTTTCTGCTGAAGCTATACCTTTTTTTCTTTTTGACCTTTTTCTTTCCATTCGATTTCTTAATTTTTTTTTCCTTTTAGCAATTTTACATGCATATCATTAGCAATCTGAGCAACCAATTTGAAGACAATACTATGTAATACAATAAATACTGCTGAATTCATATTATTTTGCTTAGTGAATTTTTGTATCTTTTTAATTTTTTATCATTTCATATTCTCTTTAACAAACAGAAAAGAAAAGTGACATAAAAATGTATGTGTAAAAAATAAATTCTGTATTGTTTCTAATCTTTTTACTATTTTTCATTCTCATTTTTAAATAAGGAATATTTATGTTTAATATATTTGGGATATTTGTTCGCTGCAGAAATCTTACATTTTAATAATTCAAAGACTATAAATAAAGAGGTATGCTTGGCTTTCTCTAGTTTT
>PVKN010039126.1:0-10938 GCA_004027915.1 Capromys pilorides | reverse complement strand
ATTTCAGGTTCAACTATAATGTTATATATTAATTGTAACATAGTCTTATCAATCCTATATCACTTTTATTTGTATTACATTAAATAACTTCTAAGCAACTGCCAAAATTTCTGATGTTGACATATTTTTCCTTCTTCTCCCATTTATATCAAGCTTGATTTTCTTCATATCACTTTCCTATGATGAATTAAAAACACAAAGTGCTCATCAGCCTGTTATCACAAAGCTGCCTAAACTCCAACAAAAAAATCCACCGTTCAAATTTTACTTTTATTTTTTGGAGTCGGTTAAAATACATCTAAAATATGCATGCACTGACTTTTAGAAGATGTAATTGTGATATTAAATTTTATTGAAATTTCTCAGGTCCTGATTTGTGTACAGGCTTGTACACTGAGTTCCCACGAAGCAGTAAAACGTTTAAAATACTGTCTGTGCAAATGCAAAATTTATGAATTCACACATCTCTGGTTGATTTATGTGAAATAATAATGCACTATTTAATGCTTAAACATGGCTAGGAGCAATGCTAGGCTATCAAGATGTACAATGGAATAATAGATTTATAAGACGGATAACCTTCTTGCCTAGAGAAGCTTGTTTAAAGGTGTTGTACAGATATATTAAACTATATGTAATTTTATACTAACTTAATGCTGTAGGCCTGTACTGCAAGCAATAAAAGATTACAACCATGGCATTTGCAATAATAAAATGATCTGGCTATCCAACATAAGGTGTCTAAGGATTAAAAAGAGATAAGGAACATGTTTAAAACTTTTTTCCATTTTCATTCATTGCTCTTTACAAAATGTTTCTTTTTCCTTTACATGGCCAACATAAGTCTGTGGACTGGTGCTTGTCACTCATCACAGAACTGAGGGAGAAGTTCTGTGAGGACTATAATTAGGTGTTGCCCAGAGGCCTCTAAGCACATTTAATAGTCACCTACTTTGTTTGGAAAATTAACTAAAAACTTATTAAGATGAAATTTAAGAGAGATGTACACTTGGCAGTTACCTGGCCATGTACTCTGTGCCTTGCACTGTGTACGTATCTTTTAATAATCTTCTTAAATATAATCTCTTTTGAAAAAATCAGAATGTTGCCAAATCAAAACCTTCTTTCAATTCATTTTACACCAATTAACAGAGTTACACATTTTTAAAAGCATGAGAGGAAGATTGGCTCTAAGGTCCTAGAAATTAGTCCTAAATATTCAAGTTATATTTCAAAAGCCCCAATCATAATGAAATAAAATTTTGATGATATTTTCCAAATTCCCATGAAAAATTTTTCCTCTAGCTTCTAACCTTCACTGCAAGTCTGTGGCTGCAGTGGTTATTTAAGGCAAGGTTTTTAAAGCTTGGCAGGGATATGAATTACATGAATTTCAAGTCAGCTGTATTTGTCAGGAAATGACCCAATCACATATTAACCATCAAATGTTAAGTCCCTTTCTGTGCATACAGTGTCTAAAGAGCAAACCTTCAACAGCTATTGTTAATGGCATTTCAGCAACTTTTGTTCCCTGTTTACATAGATAGTGGAAACATATAATTAGGAAATAGCTCAGTGCTGAAATATCATCCTATGTACAGCACCAACTGTTGAATGATTTTCAACACTGCCCTTAGGAAATGTGTAAAATATCTGAACAGCCAGAAATCTAGCAACTGGTTGAAACTTGTCAAAATATGTGGTCAGTCACAGCTTTCAAAAGTCAGTATGTAGCTTGGTGTCCATCATAACAGTTTCCTATCAACATCTGCCTCGTTTCCTGAGACATAATCAACTTAAACACGGTGGAAACAGGTCAAGGTAATTCTCTTTCTAAAAATAAGATGGCAGGACCAGGACTGTGATGCTGTTCAAGCTAGGTTACTAACCAAATACACGTGGATTTATTCAGAAAGGCATTAATATCAATGTAAACAGCATATTAAATTTCATTTTTTAAAACACGTATTTATTTATTTATTTATTTGTTTGTTTGTTTATTTATTTGGTACAAGGTCTCCCTACACATCTTGGACTCATAATGATCCTCTTGTCTCAACCTTTCCAAGTGCTGCGTTTGTAGGCGTGCACCACCACACCTGACCTCGATGGCCAGCTCAGCTCAGGTCTGCAGGACACGTGGTACCGAGGATTAAACCCAGATCCTTGCACTTGTCAGGCAGGTGCTTAGACTACTGAGCTATCTTCCTGGCTCTAAACTTGATTTTTAAAACCGTTGTTTATTTGAACATTTTGGACTGAAAGTTATAGTCCCTTTCAGAGTTCCACTCAAATGACATTAGTATAAACAGCACAGCCTCTTATGTTCTATCTCATTTATAGCATTTTATGCCTTTTTGCCTGCTTTATTTTTTGGAATAGTATGTCTATTATCCAAACTACCTGACTTGCTATGTATACTTGTGTTTCTATATTTTTTGTTTGATACACACACACACACACACACACACACACATTGAAGCTCTCTGCGCACAGGACCCTGCCCTATCCTGTTCTCTGCTCTGCTCCTACAGCTGGGACACACTGGAGAGCTGATAGAATTCAGGCAGTAAATACAATCACTGACCAAATGGCTTCTCTCTTTCACTAATTCTTAAGCTTTAACAAAGTCTCTGGCTTCTTTTGAGTTTCTATTCCTTTCGAATTTCTATTATGAGGTAATTGTGCAAAATAATATTTCAATTCTTTTGGCTATGTTTTAGTTACTTTTTACTCGTTGCTGGGACAAATACCCGACACTCAAAATGAAGGAAGGAAAGGTTTATTCAGCTCAGTTTGTGGACCTTTCAGTTCATATTCCACTGACCCCAAGGTGGCAGAAAACAATGAAGATCAGAGGAGGAGCAACAGCTGTGGCATCCATCAAGCCTCTCTTCCAAATTCTGTGCCAGTGCAGAGATCCTCCAAAGTTGGCGTGGCTGTGAAGATCAATCTCCTCCAAAGAGGAGGACTTCTCTAAGGAAGCTGGGCAGGGCCAGGCAGGAAGCAGCCAAGGCAGGGCCAGGCTGGGCTGATCACACAAAGTCTTCTTCAACTCTTTTTATACACTTTTTTGTGCTGAGTCACTCTGGGATGGACCCGCTGGTCCTGGGGGTGGAACCAATCACATCCCAGGGCAGGCCCTCAGCATCCTGCAGGATGCGGCCCCCACAGCCCAAAAGCAGCCAAGCCCATCCAACCAAGCTTCCTCAAGTGGAGACAATGTATCAACTACCACAGGCTGGAATCATTTTAATTTGATTAAAGTGTTTTAATTTCATGCAGAGACCTTTCTCTGTAAATTATAAAATGTTTCCATGGATTCCCTTAGACAAATACTGATATCCCCAACAGGACCAGTGTTAGTTATCCTCCATACTAAGGCTATAAGAAATGTTTTATTACAAACACACTCAGCCACCTAATTTTTGACAAAGGGCCAAACATGTTTACTGGAAGAAAGATAGCCTCTTTAACAAATAGTGCTGGAAAGACTGGTTCTCCACATGTCTAAAACTAAAACTTGACCCAGATCTATCACCATGCGCTAAACTAAAGTCAAAATGGATTAAAGATCTAAATATTAAAAGAGGAACACTAAATCTCCTAGAGGAGAAAGTCAGAGGAAATCTTGAAGATCTTAGGGCAGGCAGAGAGTTCATGGACAAAAATCAAAATGCACATGTAGCACTTGAAAGAATCAACAATGGGACTTCCTCCAGCTGAGAAGTTTTTTCACATCAAAAGAAAATTACCAACAGAGTGAAAAGACAACCCACAAATTTCAAAAAGATTTTAACAAATCAGTATTCATACAAAGGTCTTCTATCTAGAATGTATAGAGAACGAAAAACCATTAGGGTCCCAAAATTCAAAAATCCAATCCAGAAACGGGCATCTGAGATGAACATACACTTCTCAGAGAAAGAAATTCAACAAGCCTATAAATACATAAAGAAATGCTCCATATCACTAGTCATTTGTGAAATGCAAATCAAAACAGCACTTAGATACCATCTCACCCCAGAAAGAATGACTACCATAAAGAAATCAACCAACAACAAATGTTGGAGAGGCTGTGGGGAAAAAGGAACACTTCTCCACTGCTGGTGGGAATGCAGACTGGTGCACCCATTATGGAAAGCAGTGTGGAGGCTCCTTAAAAAGCTAGAACTGGAAATCCCATTTTCTGCTATTTTTACTCTTTAAAATAAAATTTTAAATATTCAAAAAAAAGAAATGTTTTATTTTTTCTTTTAAAACTTCAAATCTGTGTTCATCACTTAAATTTTTAAAAAATGAACTTGTTGCCCCTCCCCCCCCCAGTGCAGCTCTGTCACACTTCATCATCTTGCCTCGCCCTGGTGAAGCTGGGCCTGTGGCATTTGTCCTCAGCTGGCAGGTGCAGTGGGACACAACATGGGTAGAAGACAGTGGACAGCGGAGAGGGAAGCGCTGTCTTTTCTCACTCCACCCCAGCACTGAAAGTATCTTCCTCCTTGTTCTATCCTGAAGTGCCACCCAGCATGCAGGACCCTGGTAGTGCTCAGTCTCCAGCTGAGAGTCAGCAGCAGCCCCCCAGGCAGCGTCCTGCACAGCTCTGCGGTGCCAGCGCCACCTTCCTTCAAAGCCTGGCAGAAGACACAGCCTGCACCTGCCAGAGAATTCAGCCCGTGCTCTTGCTGGTTTTCCAGTAAACGCCACTGACAACTGCCCAACAATAAGAAGAAATAGTTGTACCAACAGTGTTTATAAAAGTTATCATGTCTGCATCTTGTACTGTGAACAACTACTATGAAGACAACAATATGCATTGTATAGATTATTGTGGCTGTCCTCCTAACATGTTTTGAAACTGTCTCAATGTTATTTCTTATTAAAAGTAATAAAAAATAAAAATAAAAAAAGAGGCTTCCTGGTTGCTTGTCAGCCTCATCTCAGAGGGCTGGGATGCAGCCAGGCCCAGCTCCGCCCCTTCATCCACTCAGGGGTGGAGACCACACCCAGCTCCGCCCCTTCCTCTGCACCTGCCTGTACCAGAGCCATCAGCTGTATTCTTGTCACTGCACTCCCACGTGCTCCTCCTCAGCACTCCATAATTAATCCCTACCTGTTACTGAATGATCCTTTACATTTTTAAAAAATTTTTCTTGTTCTGATGATTTGGTGGTGTTTGTGTCCTCGCTAGACCCTGAATGATACAGTGATCCCTTTTATTTTTAATAAAAATTAACATATATGCTATTACACTAACATCTGTATTTGCCTTTTGTAAAGTTTTGGAAGCTATTGGAAGTTTGAGACTCATTGTCTATGCTGCCAAAAAAATACTAAAATATCTAAAGTCTAAAAGTATATTTCAGTATGTTTCCTTAGTTTTCAGTTTTATGCATGGGAATTGATTTAAAAAGAAAGATGGATTTCTTTGATCAAGAGCAATAGAAGAAAGCTGAATTTAATAAGCACACACATCCCTAGATGCCAGTTTTGTTTATTACCGAGGATAAAAATTGATCCGGAGGATACCTCCATGCAGATCTCCACACACTCCTTGCACGTGGTTGACCAACCACAAATGTGTGGACATCAGAGCGAGGTGCATCCGCCGCTAGTAGCTAAAGCCTGTTTCGGCGTGGATGCTTTCCACTTAAAATATGGCACTTCATAGACCCCACAGATTTTATGGGCTGTTACATGCTTTAATGCAAAACATAGAATAAATTTTTATGTGACAAATATTTTTTTCTCCTCTTAAAAGAACTCTTTTTAGTTGCACAGCATACATGTTATTATGAGTCCTCATCCTTAACTTTCCCAAGCTAGAAACGCATCCGCCTTGTAATTTCATCTTGCGGAAGAGAAAATGTCACATGACCAACACTACACACTATATTTCTCTACAGCCACGCACGTACGTCCTTCGACCATTACAGGGAGCAATTACAGCCAGGATTCTAAACAGAGGCCTACATTAGCAGCAACATTTGAGAAAAGGAACACATAGTACTCTTTATCCTTTCACTGCTTCTTATTAAATATTTTGAAAGTATTATCCCTATGGAAACACAAAAGTGGCAAGAAATAGGACAATCACGGAGAAAAATTCCCACACTCTGCCCTGATGCATATTTCAGGCAGGCTGGATCGAAGAATAAAGGGAACTATAACAAAAGAGCCACCTCTCCACTCGGGTTGTGCGGAGGAGGAGATCGTTCTTGCTGACAAGCCTGGAGTTTCTCAGAACTGTTATTACCATCAGGTGGCCATTCCATTTCTTCCTCTGTAAGACCCCTGCTATTTGTCATCTGGCCCAAACCCTTCATTGTGTAAGTGTAAATGCTCCCCCAATCTGCGGAGGTTAATTCCATGGTGACTTGGTTAATGGCTGGACCTACCGTCGCCACATTCAGAACTGCAGGTCTTGTCCTCAAAATGAGCACAGAAATCCTGTAGCTGAGGCTTCCTTTTTGTCCCTAAGTGCAGCCTCCCCTGCCTTCAAACAGAACTCCGCTCCTGAGATGCGCACACTGCTGCACAGTTACTGTCACAGCCGGTTGTGGCCCTGAGACCGCTGGGCGCATAAGAGCTAAATAGAAGCTGTGCGTAAATTCCAGGAGTTACGACACAGCTGCAAGGCGTGCCTCTCTCTGGCACTTGGATGTTTGTTTCTTACCGGTTTCAGTTATAACTTAACAACTATCACCCTAGTGTAGTCCTCTTACACCCCAAAAGAAGGAAAATGAGTCTCTGACGCTGCGGAACTATGCTACCAGCCCTGGGTTGCCTATCTCAGGACAGAAATTGTCTTCTTTAAGTTATTAATCAGAGAACACAGCCCATCCTAGTCCTAACTGGTACTGTTAAAGTTGGGTCCACAAATCTTGTGGCCACTCTCCTAAGCTAAAGAACAAATCTTGGTGTCCGTGTGACAGATTCAACCAAAGACTGAGACTTTGCTTCTCCAAGTGGGACCAGCTAACTGGCTGCAGGGACATAGGTTACAAGTTTAATAGAAAGCCAGACTCTCCTCACTCAACCTGAATCTGCACTTCTATAGGATTCTGGAGGGATGCATATGCGCATGTAAATCTGAGAGGCATGGGTTTAAAATAACAGAGTGCCAGTGAGTTTTACTGAGTTCTGCCTATGGCACTGGCTCCTGAATGTCACAGGTATGAACAATTTCTTTGCATAGATCTTCCCCTGAGGATCTTCCCACAAACAGTGTCGACTCTGACAACGCGTCCAAACTCTATTTCAAGTGTGATAATCATTTATAGATAGCTAGCAGGTGAAGTTCTATATTTAAAATTTTATAATCACCAAAACACAATTGTAAACATAATTTTCCCTTGTCTCAGGAAGCTCGAGGAAGACAAAATTTGAATGATAAATTTGAACACCAGTATCTTAGTTACTTGTCTCTCATTGCTGGGACAAATACCCAACACTTAAAATGAGGGAAGGAAAGATTTGTTTAGCTCACAGTTACTGGAGGTTTCAGTCCATATTCAGCTGGCTCCAAGGCAAAGTGTCACATGGGACAGGGCAACCTTCCCTGGCAGCAGGCAAGAGCAAGAAAGCTGGGAGAGAGCTAGCAGCTGCGCAAGCAGCTAACTTTTCTTCCTACCTTACATTGAAATGCAAATTATCTGAACCAGGGGAGGGGCAGCACATATTCCCATAATAATCAATTACAAATTCCAGAAGCTGTCCCATGACTGCATTAGGCTTTGGCGAGGACACCTATACACAAACCATAACAACCAGGAAATATTTGTCTGTTTTTACTTTTATTAAATAATAATTCCTTGTAGAAATATACAGATTTTAATTGAGAGGCATATCTTTAACCCCAGTATGGATGGTTTTCCACATACTGTCATATATTTGTACAAAAGAAGGCAAAAGCCCTCTGCAATGGCTTGAGATGTCTTTAAGATGTGAGATTAATTTAATTTGGTCATACAGCAAGTGACAGAAAGAAGTCAGACCACTACGAGTCCAGATTCTGAAACATGTCTTCAAAACAACTGTTGTACTGCTTAGGCAGAGCACAGAGGCCGGCGTTCAATCCCCAGTGTGGTATGCCATGCCGCTGCCCCACACACACACTAAGACATGATTGAGACTGGGTGTGGTGGTGCACATCTGTAACCAAGCACTTGGAAGGCTGAAAACAGGAGGATCACTACTGTAGACCCTGTAAACCCTGTACCAAATAACAAAAAAAAAAAAACTGTATAAGATGAAGACTGAAAGTTATATAACATTCATTTTAAGCAAGTAACTGTAAGCATGAAGAATAAAATTCCTATTGAAGTGTTAACTGATATCTCATATAGATACTAAAAATAATTACTACTATCTCAAATACAGTAAATGTTCAAGGATGGGCACTGATAAATAAACTAAAAAGAGCAGCTCCTCAAAGAACTGAGCACTTTCTCATCTGTTCTGACTTCTGTTTGGGGAGACAGTGCTGATACTCACTGACTCTGTCTGAGTCTTTTCATGACTCATGACATACCACACAGCTGTGGTTAATGATATACGAGAACTCAAGCTGGACAGACTGAAGATCATGATTCAAGAGTATCGAATACTAGTTTAAAGAAAGCATTATATGTTTCTCACATAGTTAGCTGAATCTTTATTTAATATAAGTAGCATGAAGCAAATCCCCATACTTAAAATGCACAATGTAGTAACTCCGGATACTTGTAGATACCCACTAAACCAGAGTCAAGGCAGTGAACATATTGTGTCCCATCAGCCCCAAGAGTTTTCTCCCCCAGCTTTGCAACCCCCATTTCCCTGATCCCTCTCTGGAAGCAACCATCAATCTGCTTCCCATCACTTACTTAGTTTGAATTTTCTAATAATGTGTGTTTAGCTTCTTCCTCCGAGAATAATGCTTCAGATAATCATGCATGTTGCTGCATAAATCAGTGATTGTCTATTTTTCTTGCTGAGTAGTATTCTATTACAAGGAGACATGCAAAACTGCTTATCCATTCACCTGGTGATGTGTCTCTGGGTCACTTCCAAATTTTAGATATTGAAAATCAAGTTGCTGAAACAATTTATGCAAACATACTTGTGTTAACATATACTTTCATTGCTTTATGGTCTAATGTCTGGGACTTATTTTTAAGAAAATGCCAGAGTATTTTCTCATTTTAAGCCTACCAGCAATACACTGGAGTTCAAATTGCTCCAGCTCCAATCAACCCTATGGTCACCTTTTTCATCATATCATTTTGGTAAATGAGTAATTGTGCTTCGGTGTAATTTTGATTTACTTTTCCCTGAGGATTACGTTCAGCATATTTTCTTCTACTTATTTGCCATGTATGTATCTTTTGGTGAACTGTCTGCTCAAATTCTTTAACCTTCAAACGCACCATTTGCTTTATTATATTGCATTTAAGTAGTTGTTTTAATATCCTGAATATAGGCCAGGCATGGTGGTGCATGCCTGTAATCCCAGCACTTGGAAGGCTGAGGCAGGAGGATCATGCGAGACCAGCCTGGGTTACAAAATTGAACTCAAGGTCAACCTGAACTCTGTAGTGAGACACTGTCTCAAAAAGATAAAAAAAAAATCCTGAATATAAATTATTCATTAAAATTATTTATCAAATATTTCTCGATTATTTATCAAATATATATTATTTATCAAATAAATTATTTATGCAAATGCACATTTCTAGGTTGAGGCTAGTTTTACATTCTCTCAGGAATGTCTTTCAATTAAATAAGCTTCCTAATTTTGATGTTGGCCACTCTAGCTTTTCTTTTTCTAGACTGTGCTTTTGATGTATTTAATCATAGCCTCACTTAAGATTATAAGAGTATTTCCTAGGTTTTCTTCCAGTTTTTTGTTTGTTTATTTGTTTGTTTTTGTTTTTTCATACATTAGGTCTAGAGCCCTCTTCAAGTTAAGATTTACGTGTTGCGCTGCATAAGTTCTTTTTCTTTCTCCTGCTTCATTTCGCATATACAGAGCTGTCCAATTGTTCCAGTCTAAGTTGTTGGAATTATTAGCCCTTTTCCACTAAAGTCATTTTACTGTGTACGTTTGAGCATGTTTCTGGATTCCTCAGTGTGTCCCAATCTTCTATTTCTCTATCCCATCTTGATACAACATTGTTAATTACTGCAATAAATATTGAAAACAAGTAATATAATTCTTCTAACTTTTCATAGATGTATTTGTCATTTGTGATTCCATGTATTCCATAAACAAACTCACTAAGATCTACCAAATAACTATTGGAATCTGGATTGGAATTTAATTGAATGCATAGATCTATTAAAGAAAAATGACATTTTAAGAATATTGACTAGTGCCAACAGTGAACATAGATCATCATTTTCACAACTGATCCTAAGGAAAGCTTTCAGGCTTGTAGCATTGTGACTGATGTTAACTGTAGGTGTTCACAGATTCCTTTATCAGGTTTCACATATCCCTGTTTAAGGAATGTTTCTTTGATTCAGATATTTTTAAGAATTATCAGAAAGAATGCATAATCTGTCAAAGGTTTTTCTAGTACCAAGAAAATCATGTGCTTTTGCTTTTAAATTTTAATTAATATTTTGATTTACAATTACTTTTCTTTAAGTGTGAAATTAAATACACAGTCCCAGGATCAAATACACTTGATCAATTGTATTTACCTTTTGAAAAAATATCAGTGGATTCTATTAGGGAAAAAAATCTGTTAATTCTTTTTTATTTATGTCCATGACAGTTTTCCTCATATCCTTCTATCTAAATAATGTCTTTTGTGAAAAGCAAATTGGCAAGGGATCTACCCACTTCCACACTCTGCAAATGTTTGTTTGGACTTAGTATTATCACTAGCGAAGCCACTTCAGTGTAGAATTCTTTTTGCTTTGTGCATTTTGAAGGGTAGATTTCAAGCTAAC
>PVKN010039125.1:0-10939 GCA_004027915.1 Capromys pilorides | reverse complement strand
TTTTTTTTTTTTTTTTTTTTTTTTTTTTTTTTTTTTTTTTTTTTTTTTTTTTTTTTTTTTTTTTTTTTTTTTTTTTTTTTTTTTTTTTTTTTTTTTTTGAGTGTCTCACTATGCAGTTCAGGCTGGCTTTCAACTCCTTATGTATCCTAGGTTGGCTCTGAACTTGCCGCAGACCTCCTGTGTCAGCCTCCTGCATGCTGTGATGTACCACCATGCCGAGCCTGTTTTATTTTTTCCAGTCTTACTGTACAGTATATGCTGGCCTCAAGCACACAGTGTTGCCCAGGAAGGCCTTGAACTTGTCGTGATCCTCCTGCCTCAGCCTTCCGAGTGCTGGGACTATAGACATGCCCCATCATACCTGGCTTGAGTGGTTCTAAACCCTGAGACAGGTCCTGTTGCTCTCCTCCAAACCTTAAAGTACTTCCTGCTTCAGGTAAAGCCAAGCAAAGACATAAATACCTGCCAGTCCTTTGTGACACTGACCTAGCCCCCAACAGCCTTTATAACCTCCTTTCTGGCACCTAAGCCCCATCTGTCCCATGTATAAACCCCTCCCCATGTGCCTGCACTGTCACCAAGCATGTGCCTGTTGTGGAAACACAGTGGAGGCACTGCCCACCCTCTGACTTCTGCCCACCTAGACCTCGCTTTGCATGCTGCTGCCCTCCTGGCTCTCAGTAATTCCTTGTTGGATAGAGGAGGAAAGTGAGTAACAGCCACGTGTATCAGATTAAAGCATAAGCTCCCCTTTAACTGGTCCAGCCCTGCTCTGAGCTGCTCTTCTCTCTCAGTGCGGCTTTGCTAAACTGGGCCCCTTGCTGTTGACACAGCCACTGCTCCTGGCCTTCAGTTACATATTGGTAAATCAGCTCATTTGCCTGGCTCCCTCCTGCACACCTCTGAAACCTAGGACTGGAACAGTGGGCATCGTATTATCTGCTTCCAGCTGCCCAGGACCCTCTAATTCATTGTTTTTGGCACTTCTGAAGCTGTGTCCAGGCTGCCCTGTTCCCTCTCCTGGAACAATGTGTGTTTCAGGATTCCCATGGGCATGGTAAGGCCGCCTCTGGAGAGGGGCTGTGCTTGCCGGAGGCTTGCAGCTGCTCTGTAGTGCGAGAGCGAGGCCTCTAAGTCCTCCATACGTGATGCTTCATGAATTAGTCACAATCACGAATTCTTCCCCTTTTTCTGTTGGATAATGCTACAACTATGACACTTGGTTGATTATATGTGTCTGTCTTAGGTTCTGAGTATATGACAAATTTTTTAGTTTTTGAGTGAACAGTTGGGTAATTTAGAAAATAAAAAATACTATGTGCTTATGACTAGAGACAACAAAGTAAAAAGCTAAAGATCCCACAGTCCAGAATTAAGGGGTAATTATTTTTATGTCTTTCATGAATCTTTTGAAAGTACTGCATCTTAACATGTCCTTTTAGATATTAGAGAAATAAATTTGTCAAAAAACCTCTTGTCATCCTGGGACGAAGTGATCCGTATCGCCGATCAGCTCAAGCACCTGGAGTCTCTGAATCTGAGGTATGACCCCTTGGCTGCCTTACTGTCACAAACTGTGAAGCTCCTACTGTCCTTGCCAGACATTTTGAAGGCCAGTTATTTATCCATCTTCACAGCACAAGGGCAGACTTCCATGTTAAGGAAGCAGAATTCTGGTCCTGATCTAGCCTATAGGTAAGACATAGTGAGAGGGCTCTTCATGTTGCTACCTTCAGCCCTGTAGCCAGTGACACCAGACACTTACAGCCCCACACTGCTGCCTGAACCCACATAGCCTCTTTATATCCACTATCAAAGGCTGTATGTTGCAAATATTAAAAACTAGCAATCGCGGGGCGTGGTGGCTCACGCCTGTAATCCCAGCACTTGGGTGGCTGAGGCAGGAGGATCGGTGTGAGTTAGAGACCAGCCTGGGCTACAAAAGTGAGCTCAAGGACAGCCTGAACTGCATAGCAAGACCCTGTCTCAAAAAGACCAAATAAATAAATAAATAAAAACTAGCTATCCTTGGTTCACTTTGTTTTTTTGTTTAAATTATTTATTTATTTATTTGTTTGTTTGCTTGTTGTGTTTGCTTGCTTCTTTATTTATTCATTTTGTGGTTGGCTCAGCCTGCCCTGGTGGTGGCGTTGGCGAAGCATGTGGTGCCGGGGATCGAACCGCAGTCCCCGCAGTTGCCTGAGCCCTCCCAAGCAGGCACTCTAGACCACTGAACCATCTTGCCGGCCCAGGTTCACTTTGTTTTTGATAGAATTTCATTTTAGGGTTGAAACAAACCAAACTCCCTGGTTTTTGCTTTCAGTGACTTTGTTGGGTCTTGTACAGCAATGTCTTTTCTTTCTATACAGTGAAAATAAACTGAAGTTTCCTTCTGCTTCACTATCTCTCACTGGAGCATTTTCTGCACTGAAGGTTTTAGTCCTCAATCGAACAGGAATAACATGGGCAGAGGTAATCATATTTCTTTGGTTTATTACATAGAAATAATCAATTTAAAATGTTTTGTTTTAATAAGGAATTAAAGTACAAGTGTGCCTTTTTTTTAATCATGCTGTTATCCAAATAATAGGATTTTTAAGTTTGCCTTACAGAGAGGAGTTAAGTCATTGTAATGAAGTAGAATTTTATATCTAGAAGTCCAGGTTCTTTGCTAGTCTCCCCTTTCCCCCTATCTTCTTCTATCAGCAGTGATAAAGGAGACCACTTCCGCTGCTGCAGGGGCTCCTAGGGCCCCAGCCCCATCTCCTGTAGACAGCTGGGCTCAGAAGTGGGCCCTAGGTCTATAGCACCTCACTTAAGAACGAGTTCTGTTCTGGGAGGAGTACATTCATAAGTTGGATTTGTTTGTAAGTCTGACAGACTGAGTCTTGGGTAAAAGATGCACCCTGATTTTCAAACAGACATCTTTTTCAGAATAAGCATTAAGCTGAGTAGGAGTTGATGTTGCATATGTGGACTTAAGTCTCAGGACAGGAAAGACACTTCGAAATTCAAGAGATAGGTGGGCAGTAACGTTTGGGGAAAAGTTTCAAAATCACCGTTGAACCATTTTGCTTGGACCGAGTATTTTTTTTAAGAGTAGGAAGATTTCTTGGAGAAAATGAATGAGGACTAGAATAGTTCCTCAGAGACAGGAGGGGTCCCAAACAGGTTACAAACAAGCCCACTTCTCAGAGGGTTTTATAGAGCAAAATCATGAGGTGGGTACAATGTGGGTCGAAGTTATGATTAACTAAGAAGATTATAACTATAGCCATTTAGGTAATACTGCCCCAGTAGCAGCAAGTCCATGTGGGTGACTCCATTAATATTGGTCAGTAATCTGTTGTCTTATTTTTTGTCTTACTAGACTTAGGGGCTGGGAGGATGCCCCAGCCCTTAAGAGATAATGGCAAGTCTCAAAGGACAGATGCTAATAATCTCAAGCTTCCCTTTATCCTTTAGGGAAGTATGCAGACCTGGCCTTTGTGACTTTAATTTTCTAAAGATGCAAAGATTAGCCTCCAGTCACTGTCTCCATAGATTCCCATCATCTACCCTGACTCCCTTGAGGACCAGCCCTATCGGCCTACAATATCTTCACCTAACTTAGCCATCTATAATACTGATACTTGCTCTGAAGAGGAATCCCTAACTGCAGTTAGGGGAGAAGGGTGTAGCTTCCACCTAGCTGCTTTAAGCTGAAAAGGGTCAGTGTGGGGAAGACACAGCTAGAGGTCTCCTCCAGAAAGCTAATCTAATGGGCCTTGCCTAGAAATCATGTTGCGGTTTAGCAGTTATGAGCTCCCTTCATAACGATCTAGCGAGTCCTGGTGAAAGGAGTCGATACATTGGTCGTTGGTTCCATCTGCACGATCACTTACGAGTCAGGCATCCCCTAGGCAAAAATAAACTAAATTTCCAAGACATTAAAGCATCTATAATCAGGAGTTGGCTCTTAGACCTCTGCACTAATGGAGGTGATCTATAAATCTGATACTTCTTGTCATGAGTCCCTTTAGTTTTAGCTGTAAGATGATGGAGAGCTTGGTGGTTTTGAAGAACAATTTTAGCTAAGGAATTTAAAGACTTTTGCTAAGCTTTTATATAGTCCACTGCAGTTCTTTTCCTTAATGTTCCATAACAGTGGTCAGCTACCGGTATAGCTTGAAATTGCCAGAAAGCGTCAATGATCAGTGTCCCTTTTTATATCTAGCTTTTATTACTGTGGTATTATTTTGATACATCTTTTGGTTTTACTTTTCCGATGGGTGTTTGATACCAAGTTATAGTGAGACATGTCAGTCAAAATTAACATATGTTGGTGGCCAGCAAGATGCTTAGGAAAGCTTAGGCAACTGGCAAGGACTGTGGTTGATCCCCGGTACCACATGCTGTGCCAGCCCTACCCGCAGGGCAATCTGAGCTGGCCATAATATAAAAACAAATAAACAAGAAACAAAATTAACATATGTCCCTCAAAGTCAGTTGAGTCTCCTCAGGTGTTACTCTTGGAATCATGTGCTGAACTTCTCGGCTCATCTGTCAGTGTCAGCTGCCAGGGTGGGTCAGGGTCTTGCTTGTTGGTCAGTGTATTCTGTACGCAGTGACTGGCATTTAGAACTGAGGGAGGCTGGTCCATGCCATTCCTCCCTTTGGCTAAGCAGACTCTTGAGTTTTTGGGTCAGCATCTTAGCTCTGCTTTGTAGCAGTAGCAGCCCATGTGAAATGTCCTTGGGGGATTTTATTTTGGAGCAGTAACTAAAGAGTTCCTGTGGGGCTGTGGTGGGGAACAGGAGGAAGAAATATCAGCAATGGCTTGTCACCTGAGCCACTTCCCTTCCAGGTCCTCTGCTGTGCCTCTGGGTGCCCAGTCCTTGAGGAGCTGTACCTCAGTGCAAACAGGATTCACATTTCAGAAAGGTAACTGGGTTTACTTTAGTGCACCAGCTGCCATTTAATCATTTCGAGTTAGTTATATCTAATATTAACTTTTAGAAGGACTGGGCCGGCTAAATGGCTCAGCGGATTAAAGTGCCTGCAAGCAAGGGCAGGGATTTGATCCCCAGATCTGCCTGCCGGCCCCGCCCTCGAGGCTCGCTAAAATGGCAAGTGAGACTGGGCATGGTGGTGTGTGTCTGTAATCCCAGGTTTTTGGAGGCTGTGAACAGGCAGATCACTGCAAGTCTGATCTAGTAGTGAGACCCTGAACACCCTGTAGACCCTTCCCCTAAAATACAAAAAAATCCCCAACCTTTTAGGACTACATTTGAAAGCACTTATTTATTCCCTTCATAAATTAAAATGTCAACTGAAATGTCACTAATTGGTTCAAATTATAAACTCATCAATGACATCCTGAATTAAGTATTTGAAGCTTATTAGTTTTGGAGGTTTGTTTTTTTGAGACAGAGTCTCATTATGGCTGGCCTTGAATGATGTAGCCCGTGCTCACCTCAAACTCACAGGTATCCTGCCTCAGCCTCCCAAGTGCTAGGATTATATGTGTGTGCCACTACAGTCATCCTTGAAGCCTAACTATTACATATACGTTTATAACTAGTTTCTTTTTTTAAATTTGGTTGTTGTAGGGTCTCACTACACAGCTTGGACTTGTGGGAATCCTGCTTTCAGCCTTCCCAGTACTGGGTTTATGGGCATATGCTACTACGCCCTGTGCTGGGGATCAAACTGCAATATCTGTGCTTGCCTAAGCAGGCACTTTAGTCTGCTGAGCTATCTTGCCGGCCCCAACTAGTACTTTCTTTTTTTTTTTTAATTTTTTATTTATTTATTTATTTGTTTGTTTGCTTGCTTGTTGTGTTTTTTTGTTTCTTTATTTATTCATTTTGTGGCTGGCTCAGCCTGCCCTGGTGGTGGCGCTGGCGCAGCATGTGGTGCTGGGGATTGAACTGCAGTCCCCGCAGTTGCCTGAGCCCTCCTAAGCAGGCGCTTTAGACCACTGAACCATCTCGCCGGCCCCCAACTAGTACTTTCTAAATGAAGTTCTTTAGGCTATGCTGACACTTTCTTCCTGATTTTTGGCCTAGGATCAATTTTTTTTTCTTTTTTTGTGAAACTAGTGACTGAATTCAGGGATACTCTGCCTCTGAATTATATCGCTAGCCCCTTTTTAAACTTTTGCATTGCATTACCCAGACTAGCCTTGAACTTGTGATATTCCTGCCTCAGTCTCCCAAGAAGCTGGAATTACAGTTTATATTCCCCACAGCCAGCTATATAATAGATTATTTATCAGCATTACCTGGTCATGTCACTGTACTAACCACTGTATATGTAAAACCATGTTCTCTTAAACATGTTGTGGCTTCACCACCCTCTTTTAATAATAAACTACTACGTAAAAGATACATGAGTGAAAATTTCAGGAAATTCAGATTTAAATCAGTGAAAGTTTTCTTTCGTTTTTGTGATGCTAGAGGCTGAACCCAGGGTTTCACACATGCTAGGCAAGTGTTATACTACTAAGCAATGATGTCTTGAGCCCTCAAATTAAGATTTTATCATACAGATTGATTTCACTAATTATAGAGGCCAATGTAGGAAATTTTTCAATTAAACTTCTTTTTTGGGGGAGGGGTCTTCTTGAGACAGGATCTCACTATGCAGTTCAGATTGGCCATGAGTTCACTGGTTTCCTCACAGTGATCCTCCTGCCTCATCCTCCCAAGTGCTAAGATTACAGATGTGCACCACCATGTCCAGCTTCAATTAAACTTCTTAAGATGCTTAAGAATTTATATAAAACTGTAAGAAATAGAAGGGCCAGGGAGATAGCTCAGTGGCATAAGCACTTGTCTGGCAAGCGCAAGGACCTAGGTTTAGTCCCCGGTACTGCATACCATGCTGGCCCTGGAACACTGGGCATGCATGCTGGCCCAGAAACTGGGTGTGGTGGTGAATGACTGTACTCCCAATACTGGGGAGGCTGAGACAAGAGGATCAATATGAGTCTGAGCTGTGTAGTGAGACCCTGTATCAAATAAACATGTTTAAAAAAAGAGAAATAATAGAGATCACCTATCCCTCTAACATATTTTCCCCATAAGTAACAAACTGAGATTTCTAGCAGAGTATTATGAACAGGATACTGAAGCTGCGTCAGCCAGAAACATCTTCACCTCAGGGTCCCTCAGGTTGCCCTTGTGTGGCCCTATCTACCTGCCCCCAAGCATAGGTTTTTGTTTTTGTTTTTTTCCTGTACTTAGGGTGGGGTCTGTAGGGTCTATAAGGACTTGATAGGTAGATCGGACTTGTAGTGGTTTTCCTATTTTGAGCCTCCCAAGTGCTGGGATTACAGGCCTGTGCCACCACACCCAGTCTCCACTGCGGTTTCAGGGCGCCCCGGGGGCGAGGCCGGCACAGCAGGCTGGGGATCGAACTCCAGCCACTGTGCTCTGCCTAAGCAGACCAAGTATAGATATTTTAAGGCTGTATCTTTGAAAATAATTCATACTGCAAACTTTTATTTTCCATACAGACCGACTGATGTTCTACAATCTCTCAAGGTATTGGACCTTGCATGTAATCCATTAGTTGATGAAAACCAGCTGTTCCTGATTGCATATCTGCCTAGGTAATTTTTTTAAAAGGTTTTTTCAGTTTTTACTTTTATCACTGTACATGTGCAATACATGATGGTTACATTCCCATGGAGAGCTGGCACATGCACATCTGCTTTTTTTTTCACCCGCTTGGTGATTCACTTGTAACATACCTATTGCAGCACGTAGTCCTAGTAAATTTTTAGGGAATGAATTTTGGTATGCTATATATACTTTCTCAGTAGAAATACAACAGTGATGGATTTGTAAATCATGTAAGATGTGGACTATGTGCTAGATAATTTGAGGAATATATTATTTGGTCTTAGTGATAATACTTTACATTTGTTAAAACTTGGGGACATGAGACCATGTCTCTTGAGACCTGCACAACAGCTGACTCTAAGGTATGCATTTTTTATCCAGGATGTTTTAGGACCATGCCCAGAACTGGACCTGCATGAAAACCCAGGGCAGAGGGTTGGTAGCTCAAAGTGTTTTATATTCTGTATAATCAAGTCTAACGTGTTTTAATTTCAGATTAGAACAACTAAACCTTTCTGATACTGGAATTTCTTCTATACAGTTTGTGGATGCTGGAATTGGTATATAACATTAATATATTCCCCTCCCTCCACACATTGGTTATTTCTTTTCACTTCTACTGTGTAATTTAACTCTCTTCTTCCTAGGGTGCAAGACATCCATGTTCCCGTCCTTGCAGAACCTTTTAGTGAATGACAACAGGATAGCACACGTAAGGGTGGCTTCAGAGTGCACACAGCACACACTCACTTGTTTCTGCTCAAGCCGAGTTCAAAGGTTTCTTCTGCTGTTAAAAAGTTTTAAATACAAAAAGAAATGCTTCCTGCAAACGAAACTTCTCATAAAGCCAGAAGTGTTGAGGAATGTGTTCGATTCATATTTAGGCAGACTTGGTCATTCTCAGTGGCATGGCATGCGTTAGAAGTCTGGTTGATCTTCCTGTGGGCTGCCTGGTGCTGATGCCTTCCTAGCCTCAAATTAGAACTGGGGACTTTGCTTTTCTGTTACTAACTAGTTTGAGTAATTCTTAAAAGAGGCCTGAAACATACTGCTTTTTATTTTTGTTTTGTTGGCCTTCAGTGGTCATTTATCAATGAGTTGGATAAGCTACAGAGCCTGACTGCATTGTCCTGCCTAAGAAATCCCCTGACTGAAAGCAGCAAAGAGGCTGGGACCATTCGGCAGTTAATCATCGCCAAAATTGGTCAGCTGAAGACCTTGAACAAATGTGAGGTAAGGGCTGGTATTATGACTACTTGGATTTTTTTTGGGGGGGGGATGGGGCAGGGGGTGTGTCATCAGCTTGCCCAGGATGACCTTCAAGACCAGGGCTCAAGGGACTTTGCTTGCCTCAGCCTGCCAAGTAGATGGACTAGAGGTATATATACTGCTACCCCAGACTTTATTATCTTTCTTTAGACCAAAACCAATCAAAAGCCATAAAAAGAAATTATATTTGGAGCAGAATAATCCTGCCTACAATCCCAGCTACTTGGGACCCAGGAGGGTCACAAGCTCAAGACCACCTTGGGAAACTTGGAGACACTAATTTTTTTTAAAAGGCAAGGAGCCAGGTGTGGTGGAACATACTTGCAATCCTAGCGCTTGGGAGGCTGAAACAGAAGGATCATTATGAGTCTGAGATTAGCCTGGGCTACAAGTGAGCTCAAGGCCAACCTGAACTGCATAGCAAGACCTTGTCTCAAAGACTCTCTTATATTTTATTTTTTGTTTTTGGTGCTGACTAAACCCAGGGCTTCCAACTTGCTAGGTGAGCTAAATCCCCAGCCCTCGAATATTATAAAAGGTATGAGATGTATCTCTTTACAATGGTACAAAATGATCCAGGGTTGTTTCCCGATTCTTCAGGATAGAGGATAACACTTAGGTCATGTGTTTTGCTACCCTGGCTGATTTACTATACTTTGGGGTGAGGAGCCCTGGGCACCTTCTTTCTTTGGGAGAATGAGGCAGGAAGACAGAACCACAGAGTATATTTCTCCTCTTCTTGTCAGCTACTTTTCCCATAAAAGTGGGAAGGTATGGCCTGCCCAAACTCTTCTGCTCACCAGAGTCAGCTCCTGCAGGTCAGGCACCTCCCTGGCACTCACTCCATTGGCACCCACCATCATCCAGAAACTGGTTCATAGGGTAAATTTTCTCATGATGTAAAGTATAAAACTATAATAATTGTTGAATAAATGCCTGAGTTCATCAAGGTTAGAAAAGCAAGGTGAAAAGAGTAGTTGTCTCGGGGGCTGGGGAGATAGCTCAGTAGAATAAGCGCCTGCCTGGCAAATGCAAAGACCTGAGTTCAATCCCTGGTTCCACAAAAAAGAATAATTGTCTCATCTTCTCAGCTGATTTTCCTCTGTGTGTCAACAGCAAAGAAGGAAGGACAGGGTAAGCTGCTAAAATACTTAGCCTTTTTATTTCATATCAACAGATTCTTCCAGAGGAAAGGCGTGGAGCTGAGCTTGATTACCGGAAAGCTTTTGGAAATGAGTGGAAAAAGGCTGGTGGACATCAGGATCCAGACAAAAACAGACCAAATGAAGAATTTGTTGCCGCCCATCCTAGATACCAGCTCCTCTGCCACAGTACGTCACGTGAGCACAGCAACTCCTGAAGGAGTCCAGTTCTTTCCTAGGTAGCACAGGCTGTTCTTGGTGCTGTTTTTGCTTTTTTCCCTGTTTGAGTCTCTTGGTTCTCATGGAAATGGATCATAGGCATTTTTGTGGAGCCACTTTAGCAAGGTGAGAGCACTGGGCTGTGTCTCTCAACAGGAGCCTGGAGCAAATGTGGAGCTCCCTGTTAGTGGGAGATTTGCATTTGGGAAGGGAAAGCGGTTGTTTAAATCTGAGCACCTCCGTTGGGCTGGCGAGATAGCTCAGTGGTCTAAAGCACCTGCTTAGGCAAGCTTAGGCAAGCTTAGGCAACCTCAGGGACCGAGGTTTGATCCCTGGCACCACATGCTGCGCCAGCCCCACCTCCGGGGCACGGTGAGCCGGCCATAATATAAATAAATAAAGTTTAAAAAAATAAATAAATGTGAGCACCTCTTATCATTGTGTTCACTGGAGACTTCATATTGGGGGCCCTTTCCCACTTTAGGAAAGGTGGGAAACATTCTGGGTTATCTCTAAGGTACTGGTGTTTTTGTGTTTATATATATATATATATATATATATATATATATATGTTTTATGGGGCTGGCGCAGCATGTGGTGCCAGGGATCAAACTGCAGTCCCTGCAATTGCCTACTCTTGCCTAAGCAATTTATTTATTTATTTATTTATTTATTTACTTGTTTTTTTTTTTTTTTTTT
>PVKN010039124.1:0-10939 GCA_004027915.1 Capromys pilorides | reverse complement strand
AAAGAAAGAAAGAAAGAAAGAAAGAAAGAAAGAAAGAAAGAAAGAAAGAAAGAAAGAAAGAAAGAAAGAAAGAAAGGAAGAAAGAAAGGCCTCATCTCATAGTGATACATGCTTACTCATGTCTGTAGCAGATTAATTCATACAAGCTAAATTTCTGAGGCAGCTTATATGCCTATCAACAGGTGAATAAATAAAGAAAATGTGTTGTTTGCCACAGTGGTTTGGTACTCTCCCATACAGAAGGACAAGCGTGGGTCATTTGGAGGAAAATGGCTGCACCTTATGACCATAATGTTAAGTGAAGCAAATCAGGCACATAAACTTAAATATCCCATGATTTCTCTATTATGAGAAACTTTATATAAGAAACCCTAAATATAAATAAAAATCAAAATAAAATAATAATGAGGAATAGGACGATCTTTTTCAAATGGGAAGATGACCCAGAGATAGATGCAAGGAAAGGGAGGAGAGGAAAGGGAGATGTAAAAGGGAATTAAGAAGCACCGTGTACACACACCAGCCCCACACAAGTAGTTTAAGCAACATGTGCTGAAAATCTGAAATAAATGATAACAACCAAACCTCAGAGACTGCCTCAGTGAATTTACATCTAACTGGATCTGCCCTGAAGGCCTCATAGCATGGCCCGGATTTATATTGCAGGAGCAGAATCTAGCTTTTTCAAACTGAGCAATTCAGTTCTAGAGGTGGGAGGGAAAAACTAGATCATTACAGGAGGTGGAGGGAGGTGGAGGCAACAACCTGGTGTGATGCAGGGAAGTCACCAAATGTTGGCGAAGGGAACTCTAGGATGATGACTGCAGGAGTCTAAAGTGGAGGGGAGGGGAGGGGAGACCGAAAGATGGATGGCTTTCTGGTTTGTAAGCAATGTACCTGGCCATGTTTATTTTATCCAGTGAGAGGAGACTGGATAAAAGAAAACATTCGATGGGGAGTAGAAAAATGGAGCTGTGTCCTTTTTCAATTGACTATCCTTTTCCTCTTTTTAATTTTTTTATATATTTCTTTCTTCTTCCAATATTACATGCACATATCTGGTAATATGAATTGCTGATTGGAAGGCAACACTATGTATGACAACGAATTCTATGAAGTCCATATGACTTTGTTAAGTGACATTCTGTACCACTTGGAATTTTTTTCTGCTTTAATTCTAATTTGTGTTCCTTAAAAAAATAAAAAGGAAAGATTCCATTTTATATATTTCAGTTTTTTAACATAAAAAAGAACCCAAGTATCCCCCTCCATAGGCTTGGCTAGCGCTTACTGCATACATGAGGGGCAGAAAGGGACAGAGCAGCTCTTATGCTAGGTGTTTCTCTCATTGTTCAACCTTTCTGTATATGTTCATATTTAGAGGCAGATATTTAGATAGACAGATAATTGGTAAATTGATATATAGACATACAGCCAGTTAGACTTCCATTCCAGATGGTGCCTCAAATGATCAAAGATAACATAAACCCCAGACATACACGTTAGGCAGAAATAATGATTACTTAAATCTTGAAGGCATGGGCTTGTGTTGGCAGCATGATACGAATCAGAAAGGCAAAGTCAAACGAAGCGAACGCAGCTTTGGTGTCTGATGAAAAATTGTGTCCTAGGAATTCCCACGTCTGCGATAATTACAAGGTCCTCTGTTTCTCATGAAGTCCCAGGAGTGCACCTGCTCCTGGCGACTCCATCGGGCAATCATCTGGCAGATGTCACCAACTCTTCATGCTTAGGAAACTTGAGTCACACCTCGGGTGGATGTGGACACGGCTTCTTCATCTGTAAAATACGGGGTTGCATAGATGACCCCAGTGACTTTGAAAGGCTCTTTTCAGATGCTTCTCATCTTCTAAAATGATCTGGAAATGCTATTCAAAGGGCCGATGACATAGCGGCACAGCTCAGCTGTGGCAACCTTCATGGGTCACTCTCATGAAACAGGTTGCACACCTAAGAGAGCTGAGACAACCCACAGAAAGATCACTATCAGGGGAGAGGAGGGAGGCTCTTTCTGCTGTCACCGAGAGAAAAACATCACCCTTTTTTCTTCATAGTACTCCAAAAGAAAGAGATAAAAGCTGTGATTTACTCAATTTTGAAAGCAGAATTTGAGACTTTCTTTTTAAAGAAAAAAAAATAGTGATAGAAAAAAAAAAAAAAAAACCAGCATTAGAGACAATACAAGATTTCACTAAACAAAGTAATAGAAATTCAACAAGGGTTGCCTTGTTGAATGATGCTACCTTCAAATTAGCTGTTCAGATTACCAGGTACAAACACGCCAGATTCATTTAAAGAAAAAAATAAATAATTAAGAAGTTATAAGATTTCAAAAGAGGGAAAGAAATAAGAGTAAAAAAGTAGTTAATGCTTAAGAATTTGACACTTTTAAAGAAAAATATCAACTGAAAGACTTAAAAGTAAGTTAAAGTTTTTAAAAGTACCCATGTTATGTCTTATTACCTAACAATAAGTTTTCCAGGGCCTTTCACATAGCAAATTGTTCATAGTACCTTTGTCTCAGAAGAAAATAAATACAATCAATTCATTATCAGAAAGAATCTAAGCCATTTTCGACTCATGGAAAAAAATTTCATTGTGAACATGTGATGCATGTTTATGCCCAGAATATTTCACAGAACCTGTTATTATAGTCCCTCATTAAACCATGAATCAATGCATAGCTATAACTGAGTCCAATTTGGCCAAGAGCTTCCTAGTCGTCAACGCAAAACAAAACAGAATCAGCTACAAAGTACGAATTATGATAAGGAAGGAGGCCTGTTATTTGAAAGGTCAACAATAAAATGTTTCATTTAATGTGAGACTGGGGAGACAGAAAACAATCTGGTAACAGTCCCTGACTCACACGCAGCAGGGGCTGTGACATTTCACATGATGTCCTCTTCCCTCAAAGTCAAGAGCATCGTGTAAAAACATGATTCAGTTCAGGGTGAAGGCAAAGCAGACCTCGCGTGGTGCAGCTGGATCCAAGGATAGAGGCAGGAGGTCTACAGCGCACTGTCAGGTACACAGGTCATGAGCCACGTGCGACTGCCACTGTGCGTGGCATGAGCTGCTCTCCCTGCAAGCAGAACTCTAAGACCACCCTACAGTGATGAAAGGGGAACTGTCTACTAATGTTATACTAGGTACATATTGAAATATGCTTAATGTAAGGGATCAAATATAATCTATTATTAAAATTAGTCTCATTTGTGTTATTACTTTACTTGATATGACTACTAGACAAGTTAAAATCATATATGTGGCTTGTGGTTGTGCTTTGCTTTCTTTCACCATCAGATGACACCAACTCCAGAAAGTAATCACACCCTTCTCCCTGGTCATGCTGCTTTCTCCCCCTGGTCACCGGCCTCATCTATGAACTGAGGGACCCTCACACCCATCTCCCAGGATGAAGCATCTGCCTAACACGTTGTCTGGAACCCAGTAGCACCCAGCATACTTTCTTCTCTGTCTCTGTGACTAGAAACCTAATCTTGCAACTCCAAGTGAAAAAAAAAAAAATACCACAGCTCCTAAATAGTCCTGCTGTGAGATCTGCCTGTGGCGCTCCCTTCCCAAGATGCATGGCGAGGCTGTTTCCTTTGCCTTGAGGAAATGCAGTTCTCTGTGACTTCAGTGTCTCAGGACAGACAGCTCCTGCCCTGCAGAATAACGAGGAGAATAATGGGGAGAAAGAGGAGCTGTTTACAGAAGACGGGGATTGAACAGCGCTCAAGGACTTTGTTTAAAATTCTTTATGTAACCACACGCTCTATGTTTGGGTTTGCTGCTCTCATTAAATAAATATCTGGAGAGTCTTCATGGATCATTCCAGATACATGTGACCAGAGTTTTCTAGACAATGGCCAATACTCTTGTGTTAAACTTAAACTCAGTGAATTCCCAACTGGGCTATTGAGAAGCACATAAGGATGATCAAGAGGGTCACCTTATGATGGGAGAAAGACAACATAAATCTCTTCCCTGTCAGGCCCAAGGAAGTTATGTGCAATGTTCCTGCTTAGCAGTACACTAAATAGAGTCCTTTTTTCTTCTGAAATATGTTTTACTCATTTGCTTATGTACATATCTGTATGTTTGTTGCATGTAAGAATGTTATGCATCCTAGGGAGCTGGTACATGTACATAGCACATTATAATTCTTTTTCATCCTTTACACCTTCCATCACTCTATGCTTCTTCCAACCCTTGGTTCCCTTCCCATTTGCAAAAGCTCAATTTCCATTTTTTCCTTTCAACTCTTTCCTAATGGATTCTACATAGGTCAGTGAGAAGGCATAGGGAGAGAATGACCAAGACTCAGTGATATGAAAAGACAGAATTGAGGAGGACAAGAATATCTAGTTAACTTTGAAATGTCTCTGACATTCAGCTTGCTGATTGGAATGAACACATGTGGATTATTTCTGAATAGCACAGGTACAATATATCACAGTTACCTTTCTCTCCTTGCTGGAACAAAATGCCTAACAGTCAAAATTAAGAAAGGAAAGATGTATTTAGCTCATAGTTTGTGAAGGTTTCAGTCCGTACTTGGGTGGCTCCAAGGCAGGGTGGCATATGAAAAAGGACAATTCAAGGCAGCAGAAGACAGCAAAGCAGCAAGAGCAAAAGGGGACGAGCAGAGGCAGTGGCAGACAGCAGGCCTCTCTCCCTGCCTTATGCTGCATTCAGGCTGTCTGCTCCAGGGCAGTTGTAGCATTCACACTCCTATCCCAGCATCAGACCATGGATTAGTCACACACTCCAAAGCCCACCCCATGAATGCCTCAGACTTTGGGGGGTCAGCTAGATACAAGTCATAACACAATAATTTTGTATTTTAATGAAATGTTTTGAAATGCTCAAGGTGTAACAGTGTCTAGAGATCTAAATTTGACCCTCCACAAACTTAAGTCACTTTTAACTCAAATTTTCCTTACAGGAGACTAAAAGCGGAAATATAAAAAAAAATTTGAGTAAAATATGTTGTTTATTAAATTAATGCACTCTAATACTTGTAGTTCTAAGTTCATAGAAAAACTTATAGAAAGCACAGTTTCCATAGATTGTACTTCCTCCTTCTTGTATATGTGCATGCTTTCCTCTCTTTTTAAGAACACCATGTTGGGGCCAGGTATATAGCTCAGTGGCATAAATGCCTGCCTGGCAAGTGCTAGGTCCTGAGTTTGATTCCTGCTACCAAAACAAAATAAAAAAAAAAAAGACCATTACATTTTTTAAAAGGACACATTTATTAAAAATGAAAGATAAGCACTAATATCCATAGTTTACATTAGCAGGATTTATTCTGTTTTGCACTGTCCTACAAGTTGGGGAAAGAGCAAAAAGCCATGTATTACAATTTTCTAGAGAATGGTTTTAATGATCTCCTAAAAACCCTTCTGTGGTCTCACTGTTCATCTGTCGCTCCTCACTAGCCCTAGGGAACCCCTCACCTTTTTATTGTATCTATAGTTGTGCTTCTTCTGGAATGTCATATAGTTGGAAATATATAACACATTGCCTTTTCACACTGGCTTTCCAATAGACATTTGAAGTTCGTCCTTAAAGATCCTTTTTTACTATATCAGGAACACAGCCCTGGGCATGAGAAAAAAAGAACAGATAAAGGGCAAATTTTAGGCTCAGCTATTATTTCAGCTCTTAGTAGCTCAGAAACTTAAGAGATAAACACACTTTGGAGGAGTAGATCCAAGGGGATGGGGACTGATGCTCCCATTAGGGGCGAGAACACAAGCACAAGTAGGCACGTGAGCTCACCACGGGAAGAAGAGCTGGTGGCAGGGAGCTGAGAGAGGTGAGCCTTGAATTTATGTACAAAGATTATGTTGATGGCTGAACCACAAAAGAAAGTGAAGAATTCACTACTTCACCCAAAAAGACAGCTTTCCAACAGGAGGGTGGGTATGATACTTCCAGGAGGCAGGATTGTTAACATCTGTTCTTCCATCCTATTTTTTATCTTGTTTGGTTTGATTCAAGCATTGATTTGAAAGTATGGCTTTTCTTTTCAATGGATTGAACTGGTTACTTACTTTTCTAGACAGTTTTTCTTTGATTTTCTTATTCTCCATTGGCATCTTTTATTTACTCCAGTTCATTTTATTTTATTAGGGAACCCTTGGTGCCCTTGGTGTAATACAGGAAGACATAGTTTAAAAAAAAAAAATAACTCCAGAGAAGCAGATTTGAAAGAATAATACCAGATTATCTAGTGGAATTTAATTCAGGAGCTTCATGCTAGACAATTCTGATAAGCAGTGTCACCAGGAGAACTTGAGCTGCAGGGGCTGGGAGCCAGCTCAGCCTGTGAGGAGGAAGAGCTCTGGCCCAAGCATAGGAAACTGATCCTACAACCAACAGCTGTCCATCCTTGATGATGACAGTGCTCAGAAGAGGATCATGAGGGAGCAGTGGGCAAGTGGTTTTGTATCTGGATTTCCAGGGCACAGGTTAAATGGAGGATCCAGATGTCCTACCTGAATGCTGTCATTATTTTTGTTCCACATGTGTGATATTTGACTAAGTGCTACATACGCACAGAGAGAGAGAGACAGAGAGAGAGAGAGAGACAGAGACAGAGACAGACAATCAGACAGACTGAGAGACAGACAGACAGACAGACAGACAGACAGATTCCCTCTGAAAAGTAAATATTCAAGGAGTTAAAACCAAGGAGAGTAAAGCATTTTTCCAACCCACTGTGATGGAGACAGTGACAAGCCTTCATGGTAAAGGCCACCAGTAAAACAAAATATATTGGCAATGTGAGAGGGAGAAATTGCAACTTAATTGGAACTGCCCTCAGAAGTGTACTGTACATGCCCAGAAAGAATATGAAGTCACTTACGAGCAAGAAGATGAAATCTTCCTTTCTCCAATAATTAATTTCAAGAAACTTGGGATATTTGACAACTAAGAAATAAGAGTTCATTAAACTGCAGGTCTTTTGTTTGCTCACTGAGTGGGGTATCCAAGTTCAAGGGTCACCGTGGGTTTACCAAAGACAGTAGAAAGGAAGCTGAGCATCTCTATCTGGGATCCTTTATTTTCTTTTCTTCCCATATCACTCAATCTTCCCCTTCAACTAACAAGCCTTTGAATGAATGCCCTGAGAATACAGTTATTCATTTTCATGGGAACCCAGAGTGAAGGCCAGGGCCCACATCAAGATGAAGCTTTCTAAAGAGGAATGTCACCTAGTGCAGGTAACACAACCTGAAGTCAACAAGCTTGTTATTCTAGTTCCACTACTTGTTTATTTTTTTCATTTTGATTATCTGCTTGTCTGCACTCTACCTTTGCTTTAAATTTCAACTCAAATACATCTCTTTCAGCATTAAATAATACTTCAACTGGCATTAATTTGTCCCTTCTTTGTATATCCACAGTCACTTATAGGTGGAAATAAAGTATCACGAACGACCCTAACGAAGTACCGTATCACCCTGCTCACTGGAATGCCGGTGCATTCCAGGGCATTCAGCCACGCCCTCTCTTCTACCTTTGCATAAATTCATATTGGTTCCTGCAAGCTCTACTAAGAAAGTACTAAATAAGTGTTTTTGGATTATCTCACCTGTTGACCCCTGGGCTATCTAAATTGTCATCAATTCCTAGATTTACTCTCTAAGAGGAAAAGTAAAAGATGACTTGCATCAGCCTCCAAGCATCCAAGGTGAAGTGTGAGGAGCTTCCAGGGGTCCTGACTTTAGAAGCTGCCTACCCTGAAGCCCGATAGTGCTGCGTGACTGGCATCTATCCTCCTTCTCCTAGTTATAACACTCTGGATTTCTTCCGGGGAGCACTCTTACTTGCTCTTAATCCAGAGGCTTCAGATGGGGCTAAATATAGTTGTACAGGTGGTCAGATGATGCGGGACTACCTACCGTTTCACCCTTGTTTATTTCCAATTTGGCCATAAGATTCAAGCAAGATCAATGAGATGCAGCCTAGGATTTTTGCTAGCAGCCCTTAGAAAGAGAAGTTTCTCTTCCATGGCTCCTGAAGTCTGGCATGTGGGTGTCGCACCGCCAGGAGTCATTCCAAATGCGGTTCCATACCTGAGAGAAATCCCAACACAACCATGAGAAGAGAGCTGACATACGGTAGTGGGTAGGGTTGACCAGATAAAATATAAAAGTATAAGCAGTTCAGGACATACTCAGACCAAAAGGAAGAAGGAGGCGAGAAATAAGAGAAAAGAGGGGAAAGAAAATGAAATAAAGAAAAAGAAAACTGTTCGATGTTTGTTTGAAATTTAAATTTATTTATTTATTTTTTAAATTTTTCCTGAATGTTTACTGTGTGTTAGACCCTGTTCTAGGCTCTGGGAATATATTCATGACACAGAATTCTGCCCTTGAGGAGCTTATATTCTAGCTTGGGATGGGATTGACAATACATTGACATAACTCCAAGCATATTTATTGGCAAAATGAACAGCATAATTATTAAAACTAGAAAAGTCTATTGGTGATATGAAGTTTTGTTATACACTGTACTTACTACCTGCATGATAGAATCAAACCTACATATCATTCCACAAGGAATAAGACCATTGGAACTTTATTGACAATTTAACAGATTTTAAAGGATCGCTCTGAGCAAGCTTAATTTTGTCTTCAGCAGTCTTTATAACCTAACCACCTTACAAGTTGTGACTCCACTGTACCAAAATGAAGTCTCTGTGATTAGTGGGCAAAAGAGGACACGTTTAAGGACATGAGTGTGAGAACAATAACAGGATGAATTCATGTCTGTTCCACCTGGTCAAGAATATTTCTTCCAAATTTTATAATTAAGCATTGCTTATAAATATTTATGACTTCGAGGTCTTACTGTTTTAGTTATCTTTAAAAAAAAATGGGAATTGAGGCATGGACTGTTTCTTTCCTTCTTTTTTCCTTAAAATTCTTTGTGAGAATTCCACTGTGAGCTGACTGTGGATGCGCTCTGACTTGTTCTCTGAAATTTAAATTTAATGGAATATCTTGTATTTGCATTTGCTAAATGAAAAAGATATCAGCAGTAGGCAACTCAGATCTTGGCCAGTGCTTTGGAACCCCTGTACTCCGCTGCACCCTGACTTCTCGATGATGTTGAAGCACTACTTTCTCCATTTTACTTCAGTCAGTTTGAGCTAGGCTTCTTCAACCTGCAACATAAGAGTTTCTCAGTGTTGTACAAATTCTGCCATCACAGAACAGCAAGACAAAGCATCTTGGCCAGTTATCTGGATTATGAAAGATACTTAGAGAGGAAGAGTACTTTACAGATGAGAGTGAAAAAGAGTAAAGGGCCAGGAGACAAGACTGCCAGGACTAGGATGGAGACCGTGGGTGACCAGAGCCACCATGAACTGTGACAGAAATACTATTTCCCTTACCAATGCAACCCCCTGCATGCAGCTCTTCACATCCCCAAAGACATCTCAACTTCAATGATGACATTCCTGCCCTGACTCCTGGGCTATTTACACAGAATGAGAACAGACTCAGATCCCCAACACAAACCCCAAGTGATGGAAAGAAGCCAAAATGTTCTTGTGGTTTGAGAGAGGAAAGGGAAGAAAAGGAGGAGAGAAAGGAGAAAGATTTATTTGAAAACAGCCAGTGTCACTTACCACCCCCACCTGGGGGAAGGACAAACCAAGGGCAATCTGGGCGGGAGAGCAAACAGCAGTGTCACTCTGGCACCTGGAAGCAAGCAATCTGATCTCAAAGCCCCAGAGACAGAGTTGAAAGGCAAAGCTTCATGGGGTGGGATGGGCAACATGTTGTGTGGATTCCAAAGCCTTCCCCACCCTGCCCAGTCTCTAGGCGCCAGTGGGTCATGTCACTGCAAATAAACAGCATGGGGAAGCCTGCCAGGAGAAATGACAAGGGTATTTGGAAACTGAAGAGGCTTCTACCAATGGGGTTGGGTAAGGCCATTGGGGACCTCCCTGGTTCTTGTTTGAATTTCTAATATGCTAGCCAGAGCTTTAATTAAACAACTTCTGGGTGCTGGGCCTGGCAGCCATTGAAATGCACTTGATACTAATTATTTTGGTTTTCTTGCAAAGCCTTTTGGAAAACTAAATCAAAGCTCCTAGCATCTTATTTGGGGAAACAGGAAACTGAAATATGATCTCCTTAGATCACACAGGATATGAATGCAGAGAAAGAAAGCCTTTAGAGCCATCTCTAATCTCCAAGTCTGTCATCATTCAATTTTCCAGATATCAGCAAGTGTGGCTTGTGGGGCAACAATGGCAAACTCTCTGGGCAGCAGCTCCCTGCCTTCATTACCACAGACTCAAGTTTTTATGATTGCTTTCAAAGCTAAGCAGTGTAATAGTGAAGATAATGCCAAGCCCTACATCAATAGAGAGGACATTGAAGTCTCTTGCTATAAGTGCTTCACCATTTGGGACATGACACAATTTTGTCAATCAGTTTTCTTCTCCCTTCTTCTCCTTCTTCTTCTTCTTCTTCTTTTTTTTTTTTTTTTTGTTTGTTTCTTTCTTTCTTTTTAACTTGTGGGGCTAGGGAATCTAGCTTCAAATTCAGAGCTTCAAATATTCAGTGTGCTCCATCTTTAGCTCCTATCTTGGTCTTCCATACATGTACACATAAATCTACACATTTTCTCAATATTTTTTATTTACATTTTTTTGGCTGGATGATTTCTAAGATTACTTTTTAAAGTTAAATTTCTTTTAAACTAATACATAGAAGTACAAAAATTCTACAGATTAATGGAATACCATGTGATACTCTATACAATGTATAATCAGGTTAAATATATCTACCACCTCAAATACTTATCACTTCTTCATGGCAAAAACAAAGTCCCTTCTTCTAGCTTTTTGAGACATCTGATTCACAGAAATTATCTATGG